>JBAMIE010186379.1:0-12528 GCA_037177295.1 Kaempferia parviflora | reverse complement strand
TAAAAGGATCCATATAGCCGACCCCACCTAGTGGGATAAGGCTTGGTTGTTGTTGTTGTTGTTGTTGTTGTTGTAGAGGGGTTAGTATCCTAAATGTTTCAATCTATCATATTTTCGCTCTTTGTGAGTCTCAAGTGTTTTTAGTAACTTGTGCTACATTAATTTGGTATTAGCCCAGTGCTTCGCCAAATTTATTTTTCCGTTCTACATCAATTGATTTAAAAATTGAATTCCTTATTTCTTCTCCCTATTAGTTTTTTGATTGCTTCTTAATTGGAGTTCATTCATGAACCTACTTCATGCAAGTACCCTATCAACAATTGCGATGTCTTTGTGCCCTCTTCTGCTCATGCTCTTTTTGAACAAGACTAGCATAATTGAATTCTTCTTGGTGGGCTATCTCAGTCTTCGATTCTTGCTCAGGCAACTCTTTGTTGCTTACAACATTGTCATTGCCTAGGCAGTGCCATAGTCACCTCTACACCACCAATTAGGCATTTGTTGGGTTCGATAATTTTTCCCATCCACTCATCTATGTCTGCCATCATCATCGAGTTATTTCCACCTTCATCCATCACTGCTAAACCTCGCTTGTCTCCTCTCAACAAACATAGGGACTCTTCCGTTGGGAGAGACTACAGTCATTTTCCCACATCCCCACTTGGATCCCCTTGCATTGGCAATGTAAATTTTTCCCTGACATTGCTCATCCGTTCCTTTGTCATGCTTACTTACTAGTCACATCATTTGCTTCGTTGGAATCTACTCTTGATCTCACAAGAAGCCACACTTGTTTGCCTTTTTTGCTTAGTGTGATAAAAGGCCACTTGACTCCATCTTTCACTTTGTTTTTCTGCCTGCATGCGACAATGCCACTTTGTTCATGATCCACATGATCACCATTTTTTGCATCTAGATATTGACTAGTTGGAGCAAAATTGCAATTGGATAAGACAAAGTTGATAGAATTCAGGTTTAAGGAATGATACATAAAAAAGGAAAATGAGAAATATAGTAGGTATTTTTGTAGATAGTTCACTTAAGGGCCACCTAGTGGGATAAGACTTGGTTGTTGTTGTTGTAGTAGTAGTAGTTCATTTAAGGGTAAAGTAGTAGTAGATAGGAAGGGAGATGAGATTATAGCTTTTAAGAGTGGTAGAAAAAAAAACTATTATTGTAATTATAATATATGAACCTTAAGTATAATTAGACGAAGTCACCAAATATAGATTTAGGAAAGACGTAGATAAGGTAATCCAAAAATAAATGAGATGATTTTAATAAGAGATTATAATGGCCATATACGAGTACGAAAGGAATGTGATATGGTGGATGAAGATTATGATTTTGAAACAAGAAACGAAGAAGGAAAAGTTATATTGAATTTTGCGATAGCATATGAACTTATAATAGATAATCTATTTTTTAAGGAGAGAGAAGAATATCTAGTTACTTTAAAAAATGAGAATAATAAGTCGTTGACTTTTTTATGATTAGAAAGAGGGATAGGAAAAATTATAAAGATTGTAAGGTTCGTCCGTGGAGAAAATTTAACACTTAATATAGGTTAGTGGTGTTAGATGTGTACTTCGAGTATCATAGTAGTAGAAGAAAAATGAGTATGACTCCTAGGGTTAGGTAGTGGAAGTTAAAAGGATGAGAAATAAAGTGTCTCTACGGAGAGGATAAAAATACAAGTATTAGGAGAAATACATGATTCAAATACAATATGGGATTAAGATGAAATTTAAGATTAGTGGCTAAGAACATACATGATGAGTGAAGAGGACAGATACCATCAAATAAAGAATCTTGTGGTGAAATGTGAAAGTACAAGAAAAATTAATAGAAAAAGTATAACATGTAAGAATTAAAAAACCTTTAAGAAATATTCCATAGCCAAGAAAGTAGTGAGTCAAGCCAAAGATAAAACTTTCGAACGTTTGTATAAACGGCTTGATACAAAGAAGGGGAATTAAAATAGTTAAAGTGAGAAAGAGATAACGACAAGTGATCTTACCCAAATAAGATATATTAAAGAAGAATCTAAAATAGGTAAGATGAATATAAAAATTTAATTTAAACTTTTATTAATGAATTCAAATTTCAGAAGTAGAACACATGTTAAATGAGATGTAAAATGGAAAAGTGGTTGGATTGCATGACATTTTGATAAAAGTACGAAAGTGCCTTAGGAAATATGAATGACTTATGAAGTTATTCATCCAGATATTGAAAATGAAGAAAATACTTGAATACTTAACCCTCTTATATAAAAACAAAAGAGACATACAAAATTATGTGAATTATAGGAACATTAAATTAATGAGTATACCATGAAATTTTAGAAAAGAGTGATAAAAAAATTAACGGGTCGAGGTGACGAAAATTAATTTAGATTTATGCTTAAAATCTGGATGATAGAAGCTTAATGACAAGAGTGGAGACTCCCAAGTAGAAATGTAGGGTTACATTAAGTATCAATTCTGAGTCTATCTTTTTATACTAGTTATGAATCAATTCATTGAACGCATTTAAAATGCAATATCATGGTGCATGTTGTTTGCAAATGATATTGTTTTGGTCAGTGAGACGCGTAGAGTAAATGCTAAGTTTGAATTTTGATAGGAGACCTTGGAAGTAAAAAATTTTTAGTTTAGCATAGTAAATACAGAATATATGAAATTTAAGTTTAATGGTAGTAGACATAACAAAATAATTGTTAAGATATGAGATGACGAGACACTTGTAATTGTCAATTTTAAGTATCTTGTATCGTTTTTGCAAGAGGATGGAGGGGTATAGAAGTTTTATATAGGATATAATCATATAAGTAGGATGGTTGAAATGGAAGAAGACGTCAAATCTTCTGTGATTGTAAGGTATTATATTATAAAATGGTAGTTTGACCTACTATATTATATGGAGCAGAATGCAGAGCTATGAATCGAGCACATAAGCGGAAGATGAGAGTCTAATGTTAAAATGGATGTGTGTATATGCGAGGATAGACGAGATAATGAATGAGAACAATAGAGATAAAATCGGGTTGCACCCATTTAAGGAAAACTATGATAGATGCATTTAAGATGGTATAACTATGTACTTAGATCACTAATAAATGCGTCAGTTACGCAATGTAAGACCATAACAGATACACACTACACATATTAATTGAGAAAGTGGGAGATTAAAGAAGATTTGGCTAGCAACAATAAAATATGATAAAATACATTTAAATATAGATGAGCAGATAGTAGGGGATTGAGTCCAATGACATATGAGGATTCATGTAGCGGATCATTTAGTGGGATAAAAATTCGATTATTGTTTTTGTTATAGGGATTAGGAGACCAAAGAACACTTGATTGACAACAATACAACATGACAATTTATTTAAATATAAAAGAGAATATAGTAGGGATCAAACCCAATAGGGTAGGAGATCTATATAGCCAGCCCACTTAGTGGGATAAAAACTTGGTTGTTGTTGTTATTGATTAAGCATAGGCTAAATAATTCATCTACTTCAACAACTATTCTATTGACTAAAGATATTAGATTAAGCAACTAGGTTTTATCTAGCCAGCTAATTGAACAATACGTGATTAGATCCACATATGCAGGGATAAAGTTCTGTGGTGAAGAACTATATGTGCAAATGTATATTCTGGTTTCATTAACTGCTTTTTAAGAATAATGCCACCAATATATCTCAGTTAAGAAACTTCAATTTGCAATGCCATTAGTGGTATTAGAGTTGATAGTATAGTGTATAGAATATGAAACTACAGAATTGGAATATAATCAATCAGTAGGATTCTATATTTTAGAGAAACTAGACACAACTTTGTTAGAAACATCAATCCCATTGATTCAACCTAAATTTGCAGCAAAAACTAGATGAATTATGTGGTTGTTGACTTTTGTTGACTATTACTTCAGTCCCAGCCAATTGTGCAGTTGATGTGGAAGTGTTGAGGCGAAGATGGGAGTGGTAGTAGCCATGAGGAGGGAGATGCTGAGTGATGGTTTGATGTGAGGGAGAGATCTGTATACATGCTGATTTTGTAATAATTCTTCAACATCATGATTAGTCATTTCACCTTTTTTTTCACTCATGTTGGGAATCAAGGCTATTTCATCTGTTTTTGTCACATGCAAAATCATCATTCCTTCATGAGATAAAATTTATACAAATGTAAAACATAATTTGTATCTCAGATCATTGGGTAATCTTTATTCTTGTTCCACATCATCTCTGCCTCATTTTGTATTTTGATTTGATCTGTTTGTTTCAGGTACTTGAAAGACAAGATTCAGTCTGATCAAAAGCATAGGTTCCATTTCTTTAACAGTTTTTTCTTCCGCAAGCTAGCAGATCTAGATAAGGACCGGGGTAGTATCTCTGAAGGCAGAGCTGCTTTCTTACGTGTTCGTAAATGGACTCGGAAAGTTAACATATTTGAGAAGGACTACATTTTCATCCCAGTAAATTTTAAGTAAGCCTTTATTCAATTTTATCATAATAGAAAGTTAATATTACATTTTGATTCACATATCACTTAATGCCAGTCTGCACTGGAGTTTGCTTATTATTTGCCATCCTGGAGAAGTAGGAAACCTGAAAGGTAAGAATGTCCGATTGGATTTATACAATCTATGCAGAGTATATTGTCATCATGTATTATTTTGGTTTTCAGGTGATGAAGTCCATTCATGTAAAGTGCCTTGTATATTACATATGGATTCTATTAAAGGCAGTCATAATGGACTTAAGAACATTATCCAAAGGTATCAATACCTATATTCTAGGCTTTGTATGGTTACCCCTTTTACTAATCTTTAAAATTTTCACCTCTTCTACTAAATATATTCAAATCAATTAGATTATTTTTGTTACATTAACTTGTTAGTCTTTGGTCTCCCTCTACCATTTCATTTGTCCTTCCTATCTAATCCGTTAAGCTCTTAACTATTGAATCTATTGTTGTCTTTGCTGCATATACAAGCAATTTCCTATGCAAAATCTAATATTGACAAAATGAAATAAAGCATATTGACATAAAGCAAGTGAATCATCTACAAGGGTGCACCAAGGCGGTTTAGATCAACCGCTTAGAATACTGAGTAAGGATGCTGGAAATTCACAGCTCCTAATGAAATCAATAAGAAAAACTCTTAAAACAGTAAATCTATCTAACCAGAAGGACTACGATCTTAGGGGTGGATCTGGATTGGCTAAAATAAGCCCCACTCTAATCCAATCCACACAACAATAGGTGGAAAACAATCACACAAACAACCTATAATAGATTACTATTTACAACTGAAAATAACAAATTAAAAGGGGTGTCTAACTTCTACAACAATACAACAAGGAATAGAAAGAAAACAGGAGATAATGGAATTAGGTTCATAGTTTCGAGTCGTGCCTGAGTTTCTGTTTTTAATTGCAACAATACTACGATACTGATTCGGTTTCATGCTGATGGCGAATTGGAGGTGAAAGGAAGATGGAGATGGAAAAGGAAAAAGATACTATAACCATATACTTAAATTCAAACTTTATTTACCATCTAGAATGCTATGATTGTGATCTATTGTAGCGTGTCAAAAGGTCTTGAATGTTGACATAAAATAATAACATAATTGACACAACGATATATATATGAAATTGCATGTAGTTAGTATCGAGTTTTGATAATTTATCAAAATAATATGTTTTGATTGATTTATCTGGCACAATAAGAGATTTTAAATCATGAATGAAATTATCCTTAAAATCTCCCAACACAGGTAGAAAAGAGATGGGGAAGGTTAACTTCCCTAAAAAATATTAAAAAAATATACCTCACGACTTTGGAAAAAGGACAATATGAGGAATATAGGGAAGAGGGGACTCATTGATTGTACAGAAAGAACAATCACTCTAGAGTTCTCAAGAGAGATCAAAATTCACAACAACAAAAAAAGAAGAAATTGCACTGTTCAAGGGGCAACTTGCTGGTGCTTCCGAGAAGAAGTCTTAAGAATCACAGGAAGAGATTGCAGGCCCAAAAGCATTTGGAGATTGATATGGAGGGGAGAGGAATCTTCAAAGAGGGGAGTTGAGAAAGAGATGTGGGCTCTGGGATGAGTTTGGCACATGTATAAGAAGAGAAGGAATAGGGGAATAAATCGAACCAGTTAACTCTAAGTTTAACCCTAACAGGATCCACAACCTCTTGGTCCAACCGAAGTTCATCCCAGTTAGATCATTTGAGTTCAAATCTAACCCAAACTGAATCCGAATTAGACCCTAGCTCAAACCCCATTTATTCCATCCAAATCAAATCCTATTACTCCCTCTTAAAATAAAAATCACCCCTAATATTCCCTACCTCAAAAGTGAGTTTTGTGACATCATTACACCAAATGAGAAAGGGTAACAATACATCTTCCATTTGACTGTGATGATTATTTTATGTGAAAAACATTTGATGATAAATTTTTTTATTGCTTATTTCATTTCAGTTTGATGAAGGAAATAAACAATATACAATATCATCAATGTATGAAGTGAACTTGTACATTCTGAATTAAATCAAGTTATTTTGTCTATACTATTGTGCTGTTGAATGGAATACTATATTCAATTTTCACATTGTTTGATATGAAAATTATTCTGAATATGTGGAATTGTTTTTTTAATCATATTTTATATTATTTATCTGATATGATTCAATTTTTAAATTTAAAAATTCACCATAACGATTCAAGATACTGATCTCGATTTGACATTCTTGTTTCTTTATGATGCTAATTTTTATACCCATACTCACTTGGCAAAATTTCTGTTATCACTTGGTTTCAGATTTGATACTCTAACACTTGTTTGTCTATTCAAAATTGTAGTTGTCTAATATTTCTCACTTTAAAAATAACAGTTACATGTGGGAGGAGTGGAAGGAAAGGCATACAGAAGCAAGTGACGATGATTCTTCAAAATTTTTGAACCTACGATTTGTTTCACTTGAGGTTGGTTTGTTTCTCTACAACTGAGTAAGAAAAAGCAGATAATTGAGTCAATTTTGCAATCAATTTTTCTATTAATCTTCTATTAACTATACACTAACTTAAACCTTAATGACTCTCCTTTAGAATACTCCATTCTCTAGTATTGTTGATTGGACTGTTTGATTGAAATATCTTTTACTGATTCTCTGGTCTTGTTCTTTCCTTCTTTTTTCCTAATCAAATCACAGGATCCACTTGTATTGATCGATAATACGATTTCCAATTTTGTTGGGCAAGGTTCATACAAACATCATTCCTGAGTGTAAATTGACCATTTCTAGGCCTGCTTTGCTGCTTGGAGTTTGTACTTGGATGTTTTCTTTATTGGAAAGATGACTTGGCCTTTGAATTTCCTTGTTTTATTTTAATCCATAAAATATTGGATAAATAACAATCCTTACATTTTGTTATTACATGTATTAAAAATTATTAGCAATGATAGTTGTATATAAAGACCCTTTGTTTTTGGTCTTTGATAAATTTTTTTCGTTAATTGAGATCTAGTTTGCAGTTCCCAAATGATTCAGCAATTCTTGTCTTTGTTATTTGAACATGATCATTTTTTCCTATTCTCTATGAAGCGCACTGTTTGTGAAGTACGTTGTCATGTAATGCTTGTATTACTGGGTTTTGAAATCTTTTTTCCTTTTCATATGATGAGGGGTAATTTTATTGTGTTTCTTGTACTGTAGGTGCCACAACAAGAAAACTCATTTGATTGTGGGCTTTTTCTACTCCATTATGTTGAATTATTTTTGCAAGAGGCTCCTTCAGATTTTGATCCATTCCAGGTCACCAAGTTCTCCAGTTTCGTAAGTTCTTTTCTGTTTTCTAAAAGTAATTCCATCTTCTAACTTTTAAAGACGATTTGCTATCTTTTATGTTATTGAATTTTCATGCTCATACAATTGTTCATGGAAAAAAATCAAGTAGCACACATTTTTTTTGTAATTTATTATGCATTTTATATTGTTAGCTGTGTTAACGCAATACGAGAACCTCATCAAAGTGGTTTTACACTATTCCTCCTTTCTTGATGACCAAGGAAATATTCACTTGTGTTTGAATAGGTCCGCATGACTTTATTAGGTTGTCACTTATTTTGTTGGGGCTTGTACATATGTAGTGACGGGTCAGGAATTTCAAGTTTCTATTTTCCTCTCAAATTGAAGATGATAAATTATCTGTAGTAAAGAGTTTTAAGTATTTAGGTTCTTTTTTGCAAAAGGATAGAAGGGTTGATAGAGATATTTTACGTAGGATCTAAGCCAAATGATTATGATAGGGCGTCAAGGTGTCAATTGTTCATTGTCATCCTAAGGTAAGTTTTATAAAACAACGGTTAGATCTAATATGTTAAACGGAGCTAAATATTTGGTTATGAATTGAGCACACAAGTGAAAAATGAGTTGTAGGGATGAGAATGTTATGATATGTGAATAGAGGTTTGACAAGATAAGAAATATTAGAAAGAAAATTAGAGTTGCACTTATTGAGGAAAATTCCAGAAGACACGTTTAAGATATCGGAGTTAGGCGATGTAAGACCAAGATAAATATACATATTAATCGAGGAAGAGGGAGACTAAAGAAGGTTAGCAATTATAAAACATGATTAAAAAAATGAAAACATGGTACAAGATAAAACATGATGGGTCACCTAGGATTTGTCGGTTTGAAGAGCTAGATACCTAGTACCAACTAAAAAATTTTTTTTGGTTTTCTTTTTTTCCTTACCTGTCCTTGGTAAAAAGTGTTGCTGACTAGGGATCATCTACATGTAAATTTGTCACACTTTTGTTCGATTTTTAAATCCAGTACATCGTATACTGCCAGTATGTATGGTAAGATTATTATTCAATTTGTAAACCTTTTTTCTTCTGCCATGACCGTCCATATCTTGAAGTCTATATTTGCAACTTTAGAGAAAGAATCTATTATCTACCCAGCTAACTTTTGTTGATATCTGCAGCTTAGTGGCGATTGGTTTCTACCTTCTGAGGCTTCTCTTAAGCGTTCACACATTCGGAAGCTGATACGCGATCTTCTCAGCGAATCCTCTCATAAAGTTAACCCTAGCACATCCTGCAAAGGGAATGCTTCTACTTATGTGTATCCTGGAAATAACTTGGAGCAGAAACATGGTGAACTGCTTTCCGTCAGTCCAGACAAGGATGTCATTGACACTGCATCGTCTCCTGACAGAGGAGATGGAATTAAACTTCTGAGATCTGCTATCCTTCCGTGTGATAAAGAAGCAGGATTTTTGTTTCCAGAATTTCTTGAATCAGCACCAGAAAGTAATCTGCCTTTGCCTGAGCCTGGCGTGCATGTTCACGAGCATTCTACTTCCTCAAAGCTGTTGTTTGCTTCGTGCCCAACAATGGTGTTACTCCTGTTTCATATCTAGTTGATCTTATAGCATTTTTATGGACTAAAATATTCTTTCATATTTTATTTTATTTTTATTTTTATTTTATTTGTTTGAACAGGAACATGCTGATGGGAGTGAGCAATTATCTTTAAACGCGGGGAAAGATGATGGGTGGCCCTTGCAGCGAAACCTCAATACCCAGCTTTCTTTCTCCTCTCCTAATGCAGTTGGAACTTCTATAGCACCCTGCATTCTTGTGGATGTGAAGGATGGCATCGGTTCCACGCTTGAATCTCCAAATGCCGACCGTGGAAATACTAATATAAGAAGTGAAGCTGAAAATAAGAAGGATTCTCCAGATGATTTTGGTCGTGTTCCAGAGACACCGACTTCAACGTCCAGAGAAATGCTGGATGATATCGTATCAGATTCTCAGGAAGACAAGTGTTTTGAAGATTCAGAGAGGATCACTAGAGCAGATTGCCAGATTGTAGATGGCCAGAAAATTGTCTCAGATCCATGTGAGGTTGTTTGTGAATTGCCCAAAGTTACAACAGTGGATGTAGATGATGAATGCCTTGAACATGCCACCACCGAGGTTGTAGTCGACGAAGGTGAGTTTCCCCAGGAAACTAGTTCAAAGTCCCCAAGACACAACGGTAATTGCCATGAAATGTGCATGGACTGCCATGAAAATGTTTCTTCCTCCCAAGGTATCATAATCCCTGACCATGACGAAGTGACTGGTAAAAGATTAGCACAAACTTCACACAAGAGAAGGAAGGTCATGATCCCTCCTGAAGGAACCAGAATGCGCACCCGGAGCTTTAGCAGAGAAAATGATACGCGGCCCTAAACCCCTTTTGTCACAGGTAAATCACTTGTTGTTGCAACATGTACATGTTTCTGTAACATGCAAGAATAGTGTTGGTGTTCAATAGATGGAATTTCTGCAGTATAATTCAACCTAAATTAGTTATCTAATCATTGGAAGCACATGACAATCTTTGCCACCTCATTTGATCATATGGTGCCATTACTTAATTCTGTCATTGCCTGTTTATTTGGGAGGAACAACAATAAAAAATGTGGAAAGTTTTTCGAGATGGAAATTTTTTCCTTGTATATTTCATAAAAATTGATGATTTTTTTTTCTTTTGTTTACTTAATGGATAGGTGGATTTATGAATTTATTCGTGGATCATTTTTTTCATCCATCTAAATACGGTGGAAAGCAATTTCCTCCCTTCAAAGTGCAGTTGAATTTATTCCATTCACGATCGGCCTTACACTACTGTGTATCCAATCTTGTGCGATCGCGGATGGACACGTGTGACCGTGGTGGCCCCTCCGAGGTTGCTTAAATGGACAAACGGATTAATGAATTTATTGGTGGATATATTTTTTTGATATTTTTTCGTAGCGTAAAAAATAATTTCCTTCTTTTAAAGTGCAAATCACATTTCACCCGTACGTCGGTCTCGCTGATCGTAGCCGGTGGACATCTGTAGCCTGTGGAGGTGGATTAGAGGAAGTGAATAATCTATAATTAAAAAAAAAATCTTTAGTTAATTTAATAAGATAATTATTAAAAATATGAAAAGAAAAGATGCTCATGATTTATTTAGTTACAACTTATATAGTTGTTAATCCAAGGTAAGTTGATGAATTAAAAGAATCTCTTTCATTAAAGGTGGAGAAATCTTTTACCGTCGTTGAACGTTTAGAAATTAACTTGCAATGAATATAAAAGTAATTGTACAAGTTATTCTATTCCTAGCACTAGGGGGTATAGCCTCATGGTGATGACTTTTCATGGCCTAGAGGTGCCTCCAAGGAGGGAGGCGCCTCTGGGTGGATAGAGTTTTATCTCGAAGGATAAAAACTCTATCTCTTCTCAACGGACACTGACCATGCGAGGAAGACGCCTTCATGAGGGTTGAAGGCGCCTCCCTGCGCACATAAGGCGCCTTCCAGGTTGTATCACTGAAGGCGTCTTCTAGACGTTGAAGTCGCCCTCCTGCTCACCATCCATCTTTACAGCAACTCCGGCTTAGTCTTGAATTGTCCGGTTTCATCTTCGAACACTTGGGCGATGTCGATCATCCATAATAGGGCTCTCACCCGAACCCATATTCCATACTTTTCCTCGAGCAAGCTTCCTCCCAACTTTTTGTCTCTCAGATTGCCGTGTACGTCATTCTCGCTCCACCTGTGTACTCTTTCGCAGCTTCTCGTTCCTCGGATATACCGAACCTGTCAACTCAATTCCCGCACTATCCTTCTAGTTTATCACATTTTTCATTTGACTTCTTATATTTTTAGACTCCTACCTACTTAGATTAAAAAATTAAAATAATAGAATCCAACTGGGATTGACCATGTCAAAATTATCAGAGTACTTACATGGCTACGGTTGGCAAACCTTCTGATCGCTCAGTCACGCGGGACTTTGGTCGTCGGACCCGCACCGTTGTGGTCGGTGGGCATGCGTGATCGCAGTCGACACACATGCGTTGTCGCGGTCCACGACACCCACATGAGTTGCTCTCGTGGCGACTTACGCACTGGCCCCACAAGGTCACCTCATGCGGTTGCACTTGGCCGCGGTCATCCTCATTTTCTTTTCTTATTTTATTTTATTTAATTTTCCTTTTCTTCCCTTCGAGACCGATTTCTTTTCTCTTTTCCCTTCCTGTGCCTTTCCATAGGGATTTTTTTTCTACATTAAATTTTGTTCCCTCTCATTTCCATCGTTTGGATTAAACCGAGCCTTACTGACAATTTAAGAACAGTTTCTATAACCTTTATGATGTTAATTAATAGTGTATTTGGCTAGTAGATTGCAATTTAAGAACAATTTCTATCAGAGGAGTTCTTTTGGTCCACTTTTCTGTGGTCCCTTCCTGATCCACATCAGGAGGACTGTTGGATCAAATCATGGATCTATGTATTAGTCCTTCATTATATGATCTAACGGTTCCATAAAAAGTAGACCAGAGGATCTGCACTTCAATTTCTAGAATCTTTATTATGTTAATTAATAGTTTATTTGGGTGGTAGAGTGTCATGTGAATGAGAGATATATCTAATTTT
>JBAMIE010186354.1:0-12534 GCA_037177295.1 Kaempferia parviflora | reverse complement strand
TTCTATTACAAGTCATTCATGGAGCAAATAATGGAAGAGGCAAAGGATTGAAGTGCTAATTAGTGTGTTCTTGAGCTATGTCATTTTTTTTTTCTAGTTTGTATCCCTCCCAGCGAGACATATATGAATTTATTTATATTCATTCAAAATAAATACATTTAAATAACGATAAATAACTCATTCAATCAGCCATCTCAAATACATATACATATGTATTTAATTTATTAATGTTCAATAATATAATTCATATGTATATAATTTGTTAATGTTCAATAATATAATTCTTATGAGGTGCTCAATTGATTAGAGAGTGACAAATTTATTATATGGCGAGAATCAATTTTCGATGAGCGTATACCCTTGAAAAAAAATTAAAAAACTCATCCTACTTCCTAGCTATTTGACGGCTAGCTATGAGTGACATTGTAATTTATCTCTCTTTATATAATTTAAGGATGGACTGTGATGGACGTATGAAGTGAGTGTAATCATCTTTGCTAAAATGAATAGAGATTCTGCCACCAGGGGTTGACACATATATATGGTTCACAAATACACACTCGACCTTGTCGATTGCGTCACCCTCTTATATGTTGGGTAAAGTTCTCCATTATTATATACCCGCTTCCAAAACGTATAAGGGTTATCCTAAAAGAATAGTCAAGGTGACAACTAGGGCTGTAATATAAAACTTACCAGTCAGTCAAACTAGTTTAGAAAAGTAAAAATTTTGAACAATTAAATAAATTGAATTAAGAACTTTATAATATTTAAATGAATTGTTATCGAAACGAACAAGTTCAAATTCATTAAACAAAAAGAGTCAAGCCAAACTTAATTAAACACTCATGACATTTATCGACGTAAAAGCATTTCTTTTGATTTGATTATCTTATCAAAAGAAAAGTTGAACAACATAAAGCTTGACGAGGCTAAAGTCCTTTACGTCGTAAGGATGGATGGAACTCATTTTTCCACACCACCCATTAGAGTTAAAATTGTAGGGTCAAAATTAACATGTTAAACATAATTAATGTCATGAAGCAAAGCAATGCTTTTAAACTGTGGGACTACGATCTGATCACCTGTCCAATGTAGTATCTTAGAAATAAACAAGTATATATTCTATAAACAATAATATTAAGAACTTGAATCTGAGAAGCAGAGCAGTGCCTACTGCCTTGGCTTTCTGTCTACATACTCAAGTAGTTTGTTCCTCTACCTTCATACCTTCATGATGCATGTCACCATGCAAACCACTTTTTGGTCCTTTGACTTAACCCCATCAGCAAATCATCACCATGCACCGAGCTACATTAGAAACGAAAACTTTTTAATTTTAAAATGATAAAGATATTTTTATTAATGTAAGGCCTCTTAAATAGAGCGTAAAATTAAAATATGTGAATTTAGTTTTAAAATAGATAATATCATATCATTATAAATATATCTAAATTTTTTTAAGCACAACAAATAATATCAAAGTTATGGTCTAGATCGAATGTCATGTGGGGTGGCTTGAATGTGAGGGGCTTGAATGTCATGTGGTTATGACCTTGAACGAAGTTGAGAGGAAGACTGGAACATATCAAGACTGATCGAATACTTACAGGGAGACTGGATTAGGTTAAGAGGGACTGAATACTTGCGGGGAGATCTAAACCATGAGAGTAACGGTGGTTCTTCGTTTAAGCTTTTGAGGGGAGAACTGTTAGGAATACAATCAAAATTCTACATTATAAAATACATAAAAAAGCTCATAAGTTTAAAAGATGAAGATATTGAGATTTTTAGTTAAAGTTTAAAAATAAAACCACAATAATTTAGATTTAAAATAAATAATATTATATAGATATGTTAATTCTTGATTAATCCAATCTCTTAATTACTCGAACAGCTAACTATATTAATGTCTAATGATTCTATGAGTGCTATGATCTGATCCTCTTTAATCGAGTGCCAAATTTGCCATGAGCCATGGAAAGACACACTGTGGTCAGCAAAGAAGAAACAGAAAGAAGAAAAAGCTCTGCGTGGCAAGGAAACATGCAGGGAAGCAGACAGTCAATGCATGCACAAAGCTACCATTTATATTTTTTAAAATAATTACGATCAAAGTCGAGATAGGGATTAAATAAACATATTGGCATTGTTTTTGCATTTGATGAACTTTAAAGTGTCAGAGATCATTGTGATCAGCCAAAGAAAAAGAATGAGAGATTTAATTGTTCCAGGTGGCCTTCGGTTGTAGGTCATGTCACTTACTGCTGTGTGGTGCACTTATCGTACAATAATCTCAAAGGGGGTAAATTGAGTACTCTCCTTTTGACTGGTCGTAGTCCTCCATGCCTCTGATGAGGACACAAACCTTTCACTCTCTTCCATGTTCACTTGGTGGGGATAAGCATTGCCTTGTACGCCTCTGCAGTCAGTTAAAGTTTGTTGTCTTCTAAGAAATACTGAGAAGAGTAATAAGAAAATTAGAATTTAAATTTTAAATTGGATATATAAGTTGTACTTCAAATTTATCTGATAGACACATTAGGTTTTTTTATCTTCGAGATTAGTAAGCTCAGATATGTGGAATGTGGATTATTAAAAAAAAAATTTGGTACTGGAGTGTGGTGATTAAATACTTTCAAGAATAATAAAGTAATAAAAAATCCCCCAATCTCTCTACTTGAACTCTAACCTGATTTTTACTATTCAACTAATCCTGGAGATGACCCTCTCCCTCATGCTATCTATCCAAGTATTCAGTTTTACGATCCGATTAATTTTGAAGATGACCAGTCTAATTCTACAAAAGTTTCTCATCTGCTATTTTGTAAATCGAGAAGTGCAGATGGTAACATGCCAACGTGACAAGTTTTTCAAACTGATCCCTTGGTGTATATATAATGTGTTCTGGATGAAATTTGAATCCTCATTGCCTAACAAACCTATCCCATCGCTTATCATTTATCATCACACCATAGCTCCTAAAGCAATCTTTTTTTTAGATAATTTAGTATCTAGTTTTTCAAACTGACTAATCTTGGAAGTGATCAACCTGTCCCACGGAAGCTTATCCCACGCTATCTCTCGTATAATTAGAGGAGCATAATGAAGAGTTTAATATCATATGAAAAATGATTTGTGAGAAATGATTCTCGATTTAATATAGGGAAATTTTATTTTACCCCTAGACATTGATCACTTTTTTAAAAATAAACCCTAAACTTTAATATTGCAATTTTACTCCCTAAATTTCATTTGTTATCTTAATTAATTAAATGCATCATTATGATGCTTAGTATGTCAAAAAAAAAAAAAATCTTTGATAAAATCAAGAGAGTTTATGCACATTCAGAAATCAACTTCTAAAATATTTATCCCTATTAATTAAGTTATACCATTCTTCGTGGTTTTTCTTTTACCACTGCTCACGTTAATATGTTAATTTTAATAATGTGTATGATAATTTCAAAATCATCCTATAAAATTATAATTTTTGTGACTTTGAAAATAATATAAAATTTATAAATCTTCATACAACTAAGAACCTACACCCGAGTACAATTTATGTCCCTCCAGGCCCGTCCCAAGACATGTAGAAGGCTAATAAATTAAGGTACCGCACGACCTTTTAAGTGAAAAGTAAAAGAATCTTATTCTTGTGTGACAATTCTACCATTGAGTACTAACTTAGCTATGTGTAGGGGTGAAACTGGATTACTCCAGATGGACAAAGAGAGAGAAAGCCAGTCAAGTTCATTGGTATCAAGTGAGAGCCTGATCTAGTCATGATCCAATGGGCCGCCATGAGGTAACTATTTGCAAATGACCAAACTATCGATTTTTAGAATCAATAGGGTGAAATTTAGATTTGTGAATATAAAAAAACTAGATTCAAATTAATATCATAAAACGGTTGGGATATATTATTTAACTAGCTTTTGTTATGAATGGAAACATTTGTAGAAAACATCTTTTGAATTACCATTTCTATCAAAATTTTCTCTAGAGATCTTTCCGTTGTTGGAATGACTATCGTTGGCATAATTAGTTCTAAACATGAGAATATATTTCTTTTAAATGGCGGAGATACAATTTAGAGTTAGTTCTACAAAAATGCCATGATAGAGATGAAGATTCGGTGAGATAAGTTTGTTGGAGACGCAAATAATATTTAAGAAATTGTAAAAAAATGTTATAGAAATTAAAATTAGAATAGAAAAAAATATATAAAATAGGAAGAAATTTTTATACTTTTTAGGCCAATTTAATATTTTTAATCTAAAGCTAACTATATATCTCTAAATTCTCTATCTAATTCGAGATATTTTAATCTTTCTTAGGTTTATAGTTAAATTTTTACTATCAAAAAGACCCTTAATTGTGCCTAGCACAGCCTAAGTCCTTACCATGCAACTTGACCCATTACTACTCAACTACGTGGTTAAAGTTGTCGAATACCTAAATCACGTAGATACGTTTTGGCCAAAATCATCATGGTTTCGGCACTCGAGATGATCAAACTCAAACCCCAGGATGATTTATGAGAGCACATACTTTATGCTTATATTAATATATGTATCTTAACATATAGTTAGTTGTCCACTTACCTTCTAGTCAATGTGGATCGTAACTAACGTATAATATACATGCAACGAATTGAAGCCGGCCGGCGTTAATTAAATTCAATTATTTATATTTTTATTAAAATTCTTATCAAGCTATTTATTGGGTTCATTGTAGATTATATTATTTTAACATTAATTTACTAAAAAAAGATTATATTATTTTTTTATCTTTTCTAAATTACAAACATTTTAAAAGTATAAAAAATATATGATAATATTTATTATATGTATTATATAAACAATAAGATCAAAATTATAATTGAAATAAGTTAATAGATCAAATTATCTATGTACATTTTGAGAAATAGGTGCATCCTGTACTACATTCAAGTATAACATTGCAGTTTGGTAGAATTTAAGGAAAAATGTCGTCCCGTAATAGTCAAATATAGTTTTTTAATTTACCTACTCGTAGATTATCGTAGAGTTGACCATGTGGAACTGATGGAATAACAAATTCCACTATTTGTACTTATGGTTAGTAGTCATTCGTGGTTTACCTCCTCCGTGTTGGCTCTGGAACGGATCGACAGGGACACTGACGGCAAGTAATTCGCCTTTTACCACATCAGAGTCTAACAGTGCAGTTTATTTACGTGGCTCCGACCGTCTTTGAATGTGATGCATGGCAGTGTTGCTGGGCAAGTCAGATGCAGCCTGCGATGCCCGATACGTTTGCTCTTCATTGAATGAAAAGAAGGTGATATTTTGTCCTCCTTCCTCGTGGAAGCTTGCAAAAGTTGGTTGTATAGTTGCATCATGTGTGGATGCGTGCAGCAGCTGCAAGAGTTGTTGGGATCCCTTTTAGCATTAGTGGGGCTGCAAAAGCAGCTCCAAGCATTTAATTTGGAGGCCCCACACGCCAGGAACGATTCATGCGCTCTAAAATATAACCCATGTCTAATGATCATGGGAGGAGATGTGGTATGTGTGAGTACCATAAATGCTGAATGGTAGGTAGGCTTTAAAATTGGCATTCTATCAAGGAAGAAAACTAAAACAGATTTAGAGTCTAATTGTAACTATCAAACTATGCTGCATCGTTTTAGATTCATCAAAAGGGGCGAAATCTATTTATTACATGACCAATGTAAATAAACAAGCATGCCCATCACATTTGTAAAACAGTACAATTCAAGCAAATAGGTTACAGACAGATCATCTATCAAATTCTCCCAATTAAATTTGTTACAAAACTTAACAATGATAAATGTTATTTTTGCTGCCACGAGGCAATTCTTTAAGGAACAAATAAATTATGCAATTCAAAATCAAGATGACAGTCTGTTAAAGATGTAATTAGAATAAACAGTGACTTTCAAGCTTCAATAGAAACTAGATAACTCCAATGGCATCAACATGAATCTAGAGCTCGCTCGGATCTAATTCAAGAGTTTACTACAAATCAATTAGAGGCGTTTGAGTTTTTACTACACATCAATTAGAGGCATTTGAGTTTGCAATCAAATTTAAGACATGCCCTATGATTAACGACTTATGACCAATGATAAGCAATCGCCTTCAAGCTGGTGGATCATTCATAATACATTGTCACTTGCAAGTTGCAACTGAATTTTGATGCCTGAGAATGGTATCTGCGAAACAATGCAAAATAAACATAGTGAATATGCCGAAAGCAAATCATTAAAAGTTAATCATAAACAGTTACAAATAAAATTTCTACAATTTGATGATTTTGCATTGTAAGCATTATAAGCATTGAAACTGCATTCAACATTCTGGATGGTCAGGTGGTGTCTTGGGAGAGAAGATTTTCTATGATTGTCTCGAATCTCAGTAAACATCTTAGGAGTAATCTAGCGAAGATCATCTTTTGTCATCAAGACATCCTCTATTGGAAATCGCTTGCAATGCACCAAGTATTTTTGAATGCTTTCATGGGGTTAGCATTATCTATATATGTCAACTATGTTCTCGGTCTAGTCAGTTGCTCCATGGAGAAGAATACAGATTCCAAAGATCATAGAATTTCTTGAAGAGTTTTTGAAAGCGTGCTTAAGGTGAATGTGAATAAGGACATAATCTCCTACATTGTACTCCTTATGTGTAAGATTTTCATCGCCAACTATTTTACAAGTTTTATGACTTAATATAATTTTCTTCGTAACATCAGCATAAATATTCAAATACTTACTATGTAAAACTCTCAACAAACTTAGATGAATGGGAAATAATAGGTAAAAGAATCAAATAAACAAGTTGATAAATTTTACACACAAACAAGGGTACCTACCAAATCGGTTGATTCATAAAACTGCAATTGGTAAAATAGAATCTCAACTCTAGTTTTTCACCCACTAGACATCTAAGCAAATTTTCTAAATTACGATTGCCATTATCGATTTGATCACCAATTTGTTGATTTAATGCAAATAAAAACTTGAATTAGGTACCAAAAATTTCCACAGGACTGATTTTACTTTTCAACTTTCCAATCATTCAACAACGAGCTTGTTTGTTTTATCACTTGAAATTTTTTATAGCACTCATTTTGGTATGTGAATTTAGTAACACAGGTACTTAGATTTCACGGGCAAAACATTTATTAGATCAGTTACTATTTTTCTTACTCTTACACTTTAAGCCTATCTAAGTCTATAGAAGTGTTTTACTCTTACGCTTTCTTTTAAAGACAAATTTCTTCATGTGCTTTGATTAAGGTAAATTCCTAGCAACTCTTCTTTTCCATTCGTGATGGTTTCCTTTGTTGTGGTTAGGCTATCCAGTGTAACACTGATCACTATCTCATTGTTAACTTGCTTATCCTCCTCCATTGGGAGTCAAGATTTTCTATAACATATTAGCATCTCTAATTGACATTATCGATTGGGACTAACTTCCTTAGCAAACAATTTGACATATGGAATATGCCATCTATTTTGTAAAATAGAAAAAATTGTTATCTCAAAAATCTATCCTCAGCAATAAAATGAAATATTTTATTAGTTTGGATTGATATTATAGCAAAGTCAATGCAAAACTCTTTTTAGTGTTCATCAAAATTAAATTTTGGTGTGTCCATAACTCGTGCTTTGCTTAGTGGCTTTGGTTGTTACGCATCAGCAACATTGAGGTACAATTCTAGTGTCTTTGCTTCATGGATGACCAAAATATGTTTCTAGGTTTAAGTAATCTATATTACATATATATTATTAATAGTACTTACAATTAAATTTTTTATTTATTAATTTTACATTAATAAATATGATACTATTTGTATATGATTCTGATTTTACCAAACCTATGCAACTGATATTTAGATTCTTTGACGATCTGATCTCAATGTTGTCATTGATGTGGGCTTTGACAACTATAAACCAGCGATTGTAGTTGCAGGGAATTTGGGAAGAAGCTAGTTGCCAACAACAAGAATGGTGACTGTGAAATCCATAGAGGCGGAGGGCTTTGGTATGTAAGCGTAGATGCGACAAAAAAAAATTTGGAGTATTGTGTCGAGCTAGTGAGTTATATAGGTATTGGTTTCATGTAGTGATGGGGTGTGCATGCAGGATTGCAAATGGGGCCGGTGGACATTCAGTGATGCAAAAAAAATAAAAATAAAAATAAAAATAAAAATCACCTATGCAAGTGGAGGGAGCACTCCAGAGAGAGTCAAAAGTGGTTCTCTCAATTGAAACAGTTACAAAGCGCATGGGGGTTTATAAGGTGGAGTAGATGGAGGCAACCCTCACATGCATTAAGCAAGTTACCAAGTGTTAGATCTTGTAGAAGAGAAAGTCAAGCCGCCACGATTGGTGTACATATGATGCAAATGGGTGGGGCAAGAGTGGAGAGGGAAAGTTGGTTCTAGGGATGAGAATAGTCAGAATGGTGGAAATTTACAAACGATAACTGTGTAAACAGGTATCAAGTATGTAGCACTGGACCAAACATTTGCCTTTAGTACCAAATGATGCAGTGCAAAGACAAATCATACTGGGAAAAAAACAAGGGAGAAAAATGTATTAAACTAGATGATTATTACATAAGGGGTCTGAGAGTCCAATTATAGAATGAAGAAAGATCTATTCTCCTAAAAATAAGATGTAATTTTACCCAATTTACAATAAGTAGCAAAAAAATTATAATGGGACTTATAGCAAATCTTACAAAAAAATTAAAACCTAAAAACATACCTATAGCTATAAATTGATTACTATGTAGCCAGTCTATCTAATGCTTGTTGTAGAAGAAATGCATAGGTATTATAAACAATTTAGGCAGTTATGTAAAATAAAAAACCATAAAATTGACATCATTTAGTGGGGACTACCATGGTTTTGACGATGTTGAAGTGATAATTTTAAATAGATGCAAAAAAAGATGCAATCAAAAATCCATATAGAACAGTGAAGTAGATCCAGTTGTTACTAATAATTAAGGGTGTAAATGAGCCAAGCCACTTGTGAGTTATTCGGATCTCAGTTCGAAAAAAAGTTCGTTCGAGTTCGTTCGATTAAGTTAACGAGCCGAGCTCGAGCTTAACAGTATTTGGTTCGTGAGCCCGTGAACATGTTCGTTTAGAGGCTTGCGAACGTGCTCGTTAAGAAGCTCGCGAACATGTTCGTTAAGAGGCTAGTTTATCTTATTTTATATATATATAAATATAATTAAACATCACATAAAAAATAAATATAATAATATATTATTAATTATTATAGCTAATTATCTTAAACGAACTCAAACTAAGCTCGCTTAATTTTTAAACGAGCTTTTTTCGTGTTGAGCTCAAGCCGAACTCAGGCTATTTAATTTTATTACGAGCCGAGCTTGAGCTTAAGAACTAAAGTTCGAATTGAACTCGAGCCGAGCTCGAGCCTCTTACTGTTCGGCTTGGCTCAGTTTGATTACACCCCTACTAAAAATAATTCATATTGCTTCTTCTCACAATTAATTATAATAATAATAATCTTATTTAACTTATTTTTCCTAACTTACTTGTATATTTTCTCTCTCCAAATAAACACAAACAAATTCATGATAAGTCCTAGCTTGATTCAACATGTCTGCTTTAGATATTCTTGAAATAAAAAATGCCTATGTTGTATGTGTATGATTTTTTGCCATGTTAGCTTTTGTGAGGACGATTCTTATTACTCTCTTATCCCCTTTACTAATGCCTAATCATCAAAAAAATTGTTTCGAACCATGAAATTGGTCCTTGATCATAAAGAGGCACCTAGGTTTCATATCAGTCTATTGACCAAAACCCTTGGGACCTCCTCTTTGCATGGAAGGCATATGAGATAAATGCTGAGAAAGTGTCTTCTTAGGTTATTTGGATGGGTTTAAATGGAACAACCACAGGCTATGTTGTCAAAGGGGAGATGATAAAAAGTAAACAAGAGATGTTTCTTTATCCAAAGTAATGCCTTGGAGCATCATTCCAAAAAATTTCTTGCTGATGGCTATAGAGATTAGAAATGCAAAAAAACTTATTATTCCATATTTAAAAAGCAAATTTCCTCTGGATGATTAATTGATTACCATTGATGTGCATGTGGACAAAATTTGCTTACCGCAACAATGAAAGGCATTTTTGAAATGGGAAAAAAAAACATCTTTAAACTCGTCCTTTACTAGTGTTATGGAATAACCTTGCTAGTTTCTTGGAATTAAGAAGTGTACAATTCCAAGGTGTTCTTAATTCTTATTCATTAATGATTTGTACAATTTGACACACTATTTTATTTGATGTTTTATGCTCTCTTTCACTAAGTGTTGTTCATACCCATTTATGTGTGTACCTTAAACAATATTTCTTATCTGAGCAAGGGCATACAGCATAGAGGCCTGATTATGCTAACTAGCAGCTTGGCTCAGTAATTGAACCAGTATGTAATCATCCCATTATGCTGCACAATTTGACAGATAGAATCAATAAATACTTTGATTTTCTGTTGTCTAATCAACCACTAGACTAACTGTACTTATATGCATAGAAAAGACAGACATGCATCCACATTACTTGAAACTTTACAAAGTAAAAAATTAATAACTTATTTAGAAAATAGATTTTGGCACGATTATGCAGGCAAGAACTAAATTCCTAGTCCCGATATCTGCAAAGTCACTAAGAAACAAGTTTAATTTTCAAAATTCCATGTAACCATCTGAGCAGTCTAATTTGAAAAGGTTGAGAAGCAACAAATACTATTCATTCAAATATGACACACACAGTCAAAATTCATCCATCAAATTCATTTAAGTATATGTGATTGTGTATGATCAAGTTTCATGCTTAGACAGGGATGTCAACTCAGTGATTTTTTTTGCATAAAGGAAAAAAGATTGAAAAGGAAAAAAATGTATTACATATATATATAAGAACTGGAAATGTGACTACCTATGCGAAAAACCATGGTAAAGACTTTGAAGGCATGAATGTTTTACTGGGTCTTCTTCCGTTTTGTTGATTGTTCTTGTACTCTACTTAACATGTTCCCATACTGCTTTAAGACCACATTATGTGCCACTTCAAGCTTTTGATCGACATGATCTTGATACTTGTCATAAACAGCAGGAATCGTGATAGCCAAAAGAACTCCTGAAAAATAGGGAACTCTGATAATTTATCATAGCAAGAAAATGCACATGTTTTGGCATATAGAATAAAGTTTCTATTAACTTACCGATGTAGACAAGTGTAATGAAGTTGAATAAAGATCCAATATAGGAGACAACCCACAGGGTCATCATGACCTTTGAAATGAAAAGCGGGAATGTCAGCATCAGCGCAAGAGAATCAATTATGGAACATATAAATAGAGCATGAACCAAGCAATCAACACCTGGAGTAAGACCTTCCTATCTCTGCCGATGGCTATGTCGTGTCCTATATCCAAGATCCGATTGAGCCACGCCTGGACTCTCTCGGCACCCTTGTTGACCATCTCATCGGAAACCTCGAGATTAGGAAGGGGCGGAAGAGGCCTACGAGTGCGAAGAACTCGCACAAATCAGCAACTAACACAGATCGATAAGTAAACCATCCACAACAAACCTGTTGAGGAGCAAGGCAGACTTAGCCCAAAAGAAGAGGACGGCCACAAGGAGGAGGACGGCATTGGCCATGAATGACAAGAAGTCGTAGCCGGACCACTCGAAGAGGAACCACACAGTCGAAGCGACAGCAACCACGAAAACCGCCGCGTTCCTCCGCCTCCAAAGAAGCACATCGGCCACTGAGCGAAGAAAAAAAAAATCGATCAGTCAGCGAAGGTTAGCATCGAGCGAGAACAAGAGATGAGGACGGAAAACCTGCGCCGCCGCCGAAGGCAAGGTGCAGGGATCGCCGGATCTTGGCGGGCGGGGCCGGAGAGGAGGCCGACGGAGGAGCATCGTGCTCCAGATCTGGCATCGCGGCCATCGTGTTGGAGTGGGGAGTGGTTTTGGACTTGTTGGTGTATAGGGAAGGGCAACAACAACAACAATAAAAGACGTTATTTTTATTTATATTTTCCATAGCTGTGCTAGTTCGTTGAGAGTTAGACGTTAACATTTTGACTTAAGTTAGAAATGGCTAGGATTCGTTGAAACAAAAAATGATAATCCTAGTTAGCTTATCTTTGGGTGGTCGGTCCGGTTTCACAGAAGTTTATCATCGGCCACCAGGGTAAATCGAGAAGTGCTAGTTGTGGAGGCCCAAAAGCCCAGCGCCCCGTACCCTCTGTTTGGGAGAAGGTGAGTGAAGGGTAAGTAAAGGGAAGGTAATGTTTACTCTTGTTTGGGAAGGAGGTAAACAAATGAGGTGAGGGGAGGGAGGGTAAAGTTTTATCCTCACTTACCTCTCAAATGCACTATTATTGAGGTGTAAGGAAGTTACCCTCCCTTTCCTTTCCTTTCCTTCCCCTCCCTTTCCATTAATGAACCTCCCCTCATCCCATCC
>JBAMIE010186344.1:0-12536 GCA_037177295.1 Kaempferia parviflora | reverse complement strand
AAGGCAAGACGCGAAGGATGGGAAGACATTCAAGGGGCGCAAGGCTGATGGAAGATGGCTAGAAGGCTAGGTCAGGTTGGTCGGGCAAGGACGAGTGCTGAGGAAATGTACTCGGGGTGAAAACCCTAGATTTAAGGTTGTATCAGTCGCCTAATAACAGTATCAGGCGACTGGTAGGTGAAATAGGCTGGAAAACAGAACTCACAGAAAGATTGGTCGTGTGACCAGGTGCCTGGTCACAGGGATCAGGCGACTAGTAACTAGCCGTTGGCTAGCCGTTGAGCTAGCCGTTGAGCTGTCTGTCGCCGCGTCTTTGAGAGGACCAGTCGCCTGATCCTTGGACCAGGCGACTGGTAACGGTCATATCAGCTAGGTGTTGAGCTAATTGCCTATATAAATCAAGCATGGTTGCTTGGTTCAGGTTGACGAAATTGGTTGTGGTTAACAACTAATTAGTAGTCTTTGTAAGTGTGCATCCGAGAGCACTCGGAAGAATTGTTATCAGGTTTCTCCATCCACAAGGAGCTACATGAGCTAGCCGGAGTTTCCGAGGATCATCTACCGACGGATCGGGATCGTCCGCCTTATGGACAGTCGTGGAGTAGGAGCCCTAATCTCTGAACCACGTAAATTGGTTTGTCTTTGTTTTGTCTTTGTTTTGTTAGTTTTATTTTGTATTTCCGCTGCGTAAGCTAACGAGTGTAGGAAGACAAGAGTTTTGGGGTGCCGGACTATTCACCCCCCTCTAACCGGCGGTCAAGTCCCAACAGGTTCCTCTATTGGCCACAAATGCTGAGACTCACTATCACAGATCCCAGTATGTCTAGCAGTAGAAGAGGTTCGAGCAATATGAAAAGGTGTATGCCAAGAAACTAAAGAAGAACCCCCCCAAACCCAGTAAACTTGGGTCAATCAAGCTTTGTCCAATAGGATAAGCTAGCTTGGTCATCTCCAATCCATGTTTTATCTTCAAGACACATCTGCATTGTTGACTGCATTACCTAGATAAATATTGATAACAATAGACTCAATAAAAGCTTCTCTATATATATATTCATTATGTAAAAATAAATAGTAATGAAAAAATTCAAAACTAATGGCGCCATAAATAAAAAATGATAAAATTAATCTCAAAATTGACTGTAAGATGCCTTAAGTGCCCAACTGCCCTTTGTTAATTGTATTACTATTAGAGAGCCCACCTCCTAGAAGGCCCACATGGATGGCTCTTGGAAGCTTATCAAAGGGAAAATAAGGGGCAAATATTTGAAATCAAAATTTAGGATGTGGGATTAAAGAGGCAAAGGGAACTTTTGTTTTCCTTGACTCTAATAGGTTTTGGCCTTCATCAGGTTCCTTCAAATTTCTAGCTCTGTCGATCTTGACACTAATGTGATGATTTCTTACAGTCAATTTTCCAGAATTTATGTTACATTCCTTTGCATGGAGTAGCCATCTACACCTAATCCCTTACACAACAACCATCATATTAAAGTTCTTAATTTGGTGTGTCACTCCTTCACTATACATGTAATGCGAAGTAAACACATGTATGGAACATTAGAATTATTACAATTCTGCCAAAAATTCCAATTGCTGGTAGAATCTGTTGGATTTGAGGCAATTCCTCCCACTCTACAGTCTCAAATAGACCTCAGAAGTTCTCAGTAAAAGTTACATATTCAATCTCAAGTTCACCACATTAAAATTGTGTTTGAGAGATTTGAGAGGGAAGAAAAGGAAATCATGGAAATCAAAGAGTTTTCCTGTGTTCAGCTGCTGCAAAATTTTGGAAGGAAAGAATTTGAAAATGTTTTCACAAAACAGTTTTTGAGTGGATGGCATTCACCCAAAACTGGGTGGACACTCTTTTTGTTTGTGTTTGCAAACTTTGAAGAGGGTTTATGACTTTTCCCTATGTGGCACTGAGTGGTAGGAACTCCGGTCAACAAGCAAGTGGATGGTTGAGGCGAAAGTTAGCTAGGTTGGCTAGGGCAAGAGCACCTTGAGAAAGCTCTGGCGGGTGGGCAAGCTTGAATACAGTTTGGGTGGTGTCGAGTGGCCAACAAAGCTCAAACAAACACTCAGCCAGGTCGATGTTGATTAAGTGGCCAAGAGGAGTTCAAGTAGCATCAGGTGACAGTGGAAGTTTGGACAAAGTTCTAGTAGTGTCAGGTGGGCGGGAAGGTTCAGATGGGGCTCTCAGGTGGCCAATAGTGGGCAGCAAGGCTCAAGTGGCAGGCAACCGATTGCAATATCAGAACAGCAACCAACAACAGTGGACTGGGTTCCACTGGCATATGACTGATCAACAACGGTAGATGCACTCCATGGTTGCATCTCTTAAAGAAAAAAGGTGAAATGACAATTTTTCCTTCCCTTGTTTCTCTCTCAAATGAAGAGGGATAAACAGAAGAGGATGATAGATCTTTGTTCCTCTATTTTCATTTCTTTCCCTCTTATTTCCTTTCTGTTCCGTTCCCTAACAAATGGCAAACACAAAATAAATTTGAATCAAAGCAAACAAATCTTGCGAACTAAGATTGAGTTTGATAGTCTTTATGATAGAAGATACCTATTGGAGGCATCAAAATCAGGCTCAATGATTGACTGGATCAGGATAGGAACATGGTTTTTTTAGTGTATTTTGGAAGGCCTGGAAAAAGAAGAATTAAATCAGTTAAAGTGGGCAGTACAGGAGTATGGGATGTCATTCTGTGAAAGGTTATTTGTTTCACTATTTCTCAAAAAGAATAAA
The DNA here is from genome assembly GCA_037177295.1 of Kaempferia parviflora. Classification (NCBI taxonomy): domain Eukaryota; kingdom Viridiplantae; phylum Streptophyta; class Magnoliopsida; order Zingiberales; family Zingiberaceae; genus Kaempferia; species Kaempferia parviflora. The sequence goes on along the minus strand of JBAMIE010186344.1, from coordinate 9,778 downwards.
AATAAGCACTATACATCTATTTTAAATTTTCACCAACTATACCTTTAAATGATAGTGGTATATTTGAGGGAAATGATTAGAGAATATAATGTTAGATCAAAATTGTTCTTGTGGTGAAAACCGTTACAACACTTGTTAGATTGAAATTGTCCTTATGGTGAAAACCATCACCTAAGATTGTTCATGTTTAATCATTAAGGATTAAGAGGCAAACATGCAGAAACATGCCCGAGTCCATAACCATTAATAGCCTTTTAGAGTCGTACGGTTGGCCTTCCAATCAACACATTTTCTTGAGAGACCCGTTCAGTTTTCTCTCTGCATTCTTTCCGATGACGGGATTCAAAAGAGAATAGCATGGTATGTGTGACTTGGGAACCATAACCTCTATTTATAGAGATGACTTTCCTGTTATATATTTGGTATTCCTATTTTAGCCTGTCATAAAAATAGAAATTACCCATAAAATCTCTAATCAAATACTCAAACCTTAGTTGATCACTTTTTATTGGGCTTAACCTAATATGACAGTCCGCAACACAATTATTTCACATATAAGACCAATGTTGGATTAAGGATCCAACATAAAATGCTAACTATATTGTGCAAGCGACTCAATTCATTAGTCAAATGTAGGAAACCATTGTCATGACCTACATCTTAGATTTATCTATGCCTTTATTACTTAACTCCCAGAAGTTGCCTCCTTATATGTTTCCACCAGCAACTAACAAACACAAACATCATGATTAAGATATTTTAGAAATAGTTTCCATAATAGTTCTCAGTATATTACTTTTGATTTTTATGTTTTTTTTTTTTTTTTTTGCATTGTTTTGTCACTCTTGAAATGATAATTTTGGCTATCAAGTTCCTCCAAATGTTTCCCTTATTCCCACTTCCTTTATTATTCCTTCGTATCTAGATAAACTTGCTTCATGTAAACTAGTTCAAAACATTTTTTTCTTTTCTTTTTGGAGTCTAGAACACAGTTTATTTTCCCCTATGACACTATCATGGTTCTTTATGTGTTGGTTGAAAAACTTATGAATTGCTATTCGTAGTTGGTTTTTGATTATAATGATCTGGAGAGCATTCCATTCATCAGAGAGAGGATAGAAGAACTGAATAAAACCGTCAAAAATATAAGGTACTTACATTATGTATTTTCTCACAACCTACCAAATCGATCACCTATACAGCCAAAGAGTTTTGTGCTCAGATAATTTTTTTTTGTCTGTAGGATAAATGCCAACGGAGAGGTATCAGAGCAACCGATGTATTTGCCTGGATTTCTTCCAAAATTACCTGGTCGACTGTATTATCATTTTGGAAAACCAATTGAAACACGTGGAATGGACATTCTGAAGAATAAAAAGGATGCAAATGCACTATATCTACGCATAAAGTCAGAGATTGAAGGCTCAATTTCTTACTTGAAGCAGAAAAGGGAGGACGATCCATACCGAAGCATTGTACAGCGAATTCTCTATCAGGCTTCATTTGGTTCTTCAGTCGAAGTACCTACCTTTGAACCATGATTTGGATGTTCTTCTCATAGCTCAATTCATTTCAAGTACATGAATTACAAAGACACTTCAACACTACATCTACACAAGCTTGGATGGAGTTTTTGGAACAATGAAGAATGAGAGTGATCATTGGAAGCTAAGAAAAGATGAAATTCGTTTTTATTTACATTGTTGAAAAGCAGTCATTATTTTGGCTGCAGAGTATGAATAGGAATAAGTTCATGCTCGCTCTATACCAAGAACTTATTTATTTATTTGTATGACAGTGAACTTTAATATATATATATAATTGTTGCACAATCCAAAGTTCGACTCTTTGAACATTTTGAATTGGATAATGCTGTTGTTTGCATCAAATGTATAACCAACTCAGTTTTTGTTCTTCTGAGTTATTCAGTTTGCTTACAGCAAAATTTTGAAGAAGATTTTTGTAGAACTGGATTCATAGCAATTGATAGGTTCCACAGATACGAATGTTAGATTGATGTGGCGATCTCGGGGTTACAGGTGAAGCTCACCGAAGCTGCAAGGGGTGAGTGGTGCCTGATGAAGTGGCAAAAGGCGAAGCGTTTGCCCCCACTAGCCTGTTCCAGAACCAATACAGAAGAAGAAAATCACAGTGACTAAGGGGGCAAGTGGGTGGGGGTGACTTATACAGTGTACAGGGATTTACGCCTGGACCCTCGACCTTTCATTTACCAACTCAGCTATGCCCATGAGGGCAAGTGGTGCTTGATGAAACTGCAAGAAGAGGTGGACAAGGAGAGAGATGTTCGACCGGATTGAGCATGATTCAGGCTCGGTAGGCCTGCTTTCTTAGCGTGTTAGGTTGTCTGACCCTACACTGACAGTTAGCCTGCTTGTTTAGCGTGTTGGGCTGTCCAGCCAGACACCGACGGTATCAAGAATGACTAGTGCCTGAGCTTGCTTAATTTTTTTAAAAAAATAAAATAATAAAAAATTAAAACAATCATACAATTTTTTTAAAAATGAAAATGTGTTATTATACATTAGTTTTTGTTGAAAAAATTTAATGTATAATTCATAACTGGCATTTGTAATTCAGACTAAGAAATTGACATTTCATTCGAGTTCAATTGAGTGATAAGATTTTTGTTCCCAACCTTAAATAGTTGAGAGAAACACTGCTTGCTTGATGATGATGATTTTAGAAAACAAATTGAGATAGTATCGACATCAATGGGTTTATAGTTAGATGAGGTGAGTCAATTAGAGTGAAAGATGTGATAGGTAGTGGGAGACCAAAGAAAATTTTAATTAATGCAATAAAAAAATAATTGTTAATTGATTTGAATATTACAAATGAAGTAGCCTTGATAGAAGTCAAAGGAGAAGGTACAGGAACATACTTGTCAATTGCACAAACTGAGATGTGTTGGGTTTTCAGCTAGGAACCTCTAAACACTACTGCCAAAAGATTGTTATAAGCTGTAACCATATCTTCTTGAGGAACCCAGTAATCTAGTTACCTCATCACCGCAAGATTCAAATTCTGTCTAATGTAAGTAGAGGTCTACAAATAAACACATCTGATTCCTTGTAGGTTCAATATGCAAGATTGTTTTACATTTAGTTTAGATCCAGGAGATTTGTTTACACGGATTGATCCTGTCAACTTGTTTTATGCAAAGTTTGGAAGAAATTTGGAAGATTAAATTTTTTAATGAGTTTTATTTGTTTAGATGGTATCAAATTTATATGATTATTTAAAATTTTTACATTTTAAACTTATTTGATTGATTATTAAGTTTGATAATACAAACTTATTTTATCTGTTTAGTTTATCAAGTTATTCAAGTTTATTCATTTAATTAATCTTATGTGTATTCAACGAACGTAAACAAATTACAAAGCCAAACACCAAGCTTGTTCACTAATATTCAGTTCATTTACTCCCTGGTGACAGCTGTTGGTGCTGAATTAAGTGTTGAAGAAACAGAACCAACTGTTTAGGAGAAGGTTGCTGCTGCAATAATATAGTTCTATCATTTCTCCTATGTGATTTGTGGTTTAGAGCTGTGGTACTGTTCAAAATGCAGCTTCTATTTTCCCCAGCTCTGGTGAAGCAATTGCGTGAAGCAATTGCAGAAACAGGGAGTTACATTGCTAATGCCCAAGAATTCCTTCAAAAGAAAACTGCAGAAGGTAAGATTGGGTCATGCATCCATGGCAGTTCATAGAGGAGAACTGTGAAACTGATTTTGCATCGAGGTGAAATCTTCAAGGAGTTGCTTGATGAACCTGCTATGCAAGTACCAGCATGTCTTCAGGTGCGTTATTAACCACTGAAGATGTCCCAGAGGTTATTGTGAACAAGGGAAATTGAGAACATAAGATAAAAAAATTATAGATAGACGAATTGGGAAGAGAAATCCGTAATGAAGCATTTGCATTGCTGGAGCAACCTTATATAAAGAATGACATGATGGTAGTGAAGGATCAAGTTAAGCACATTCAGCTGCAAAAGATTGAAACGAACAAGCCCTTTTACCTTGGTATTCTCTCACAAACTGCACTTAAAACCATCACATGTATCTGCAAAATGTCAACCGGAAATCCCAGTCAAAACATACTGACAGAATGAGAAGTCCAAGGGATTAATGGTGGATGACCATGCTATGCAAGTGGCAGCCTGCACTCAGGATGACTTGAGGATCTGGTGGAACAGACAGTTGCTGCTCTCGGAAAGAACATCTAAGATTTAGGTTTGGTTTAAGGGGTTGAGATATGAATATCTAATAAAGTGATGTTTCCAATTATAGACGATCACTGCCCTTTTTTTGATCCATCAGCCGGCCACTAACAGAAGAATGGTACCGGGTAGGAAAATTATAACCCCACGCACTGTGCTAGAAAGAAATTACAGGTTGGATTATGAATCAAAACTTTATCAGGGACTAATTTCACTGACGCACAAGGCTAAACAGATCTTCAAGGGGAAATCATTAACTTGAAAAATCAACACGACCAGATGGCAATGTGAAATGGCATGTCTCAGAAATCTAAATGTTTAAAAATATCAAGCAGCAGCAAATTGTTGTATAAGGAACTAACAAGACCATAACCATAATGACTCCTGCTTAGGTTCATAATGGATAAAAGAAATTAAGCAACTATTGTTGCTTAATTTCTGTTTTCTTCTTCTGCCAAAGCCTGTCAAGAGCACCATCGGCATCACCCTGCACAAAGTGGAAAAAAATTCAAGAATAAGTGAGAAATTTAAAACACAGCCAAACACACAGTAAGCAATCAATAGAAGAAAAAACGAGTGAGAAATTTACAACACAGACAAACACACAGTAAGCAATCAATAGAAGAAAAAACAAGTGAGAAATTTACAACACAGCCAAACACACAGTAAGCAATCAATAGAAGAAAAAAACATAAGAAAAATATAGCATATATCCATTTATTTAAATCAAAAAGAAAATAAAAAGCAGTGAAAAACTTTGATCAGGTCAATTCAAGAAAAATAATAATAATCAAAACCAAATACTGATTATAATCAGACTACAAATCTAAGCACATTGCTGCTTCCACTTCTTGTCTAGTGCCACTGCAGAATGCTCATAGGCCACAGAATACTTAATATTTAAGTCTAATGAGTAATGGGAGCAACCATCTTCACTTAAACCTAATGATTAAAGAGAGAAACAACCAACAGGTAAAAAAGAACACAGCTAAAAAGAACTAGCAAGCAAGCATCAAGTTCCAAACCATTTGATGGATATAACCCAAACCAAAGGGCAAGACTACCATAGGGCTCATCACCACAGAGGCCAACTCAATTGAAAGCATACTGCTGAACCCACCACAGCCAAAGCCCACAGTATCGGTTAATAAGAGACTAAGCCAAATGGAATCATTCTATTAACATGTGACATGTAAAAACATACATCACATAAAAGTGAACCACCAAATCAATTGTCCTACCAGCCCATAGATCATTCTAACGCTTTATAAAAATGAGACCTAAATAAGGTACCTTGCCTTCCCTTTATACTACAGTACGATTAACTCAGCCCATGATAATTAGGCAAACAATGACTATTTATTAGCAATAACTAAATATTACAAGTAATTATGAGAAAGTTAGCAAGATCTATTGTCAATAATAGGCAGATTGCAAGTATAAATTCTAGACGCCAAGTCAAAGTTGTAAAAGGCTGACTAATCTAGGAAGAAAATATTCCCATATCAATTTGTTAATTGTTGCTCATTGAATGCTCAAAAGCTTCAGGTTGGATATGCTTGGTTAATAGCCTTAACATGTGATTTTTGCACAACATATGACATGATAATTGTAATTAGATTTTTTTACTTGTAAAAAATCACTATGGCCATTGAAACATTAACTTGGAATTGGGGTATAGTAGCAAATGTATTTTAAGTCCAAAGGGAATCAACTATACGGACTTGATTGATCTGAACATTTAACATCACAAATAGTGTTCAATCTTGCCACTTTTCCTTGCGTCAATAATGCATTGAAACAAGATAGCACAGCAACCAATCCAGGACAGTTTGCATGTCGTTCGAAATTGAAAAGTAAACTTCTGTTCGCAAAAAAGATGACTTGATAACATGCAGAGGACTATACTACGAGGGTGGGACTAGGGGAAATTATCAGGTTATTTTACACTATAATGGAATAAATCCTGGTTAGGTCCTGATTAATATGGAACTAAACAGGCTACACTATACAAAAAAGTAAATTCATCAACAGAGGGAGAATACATATAAAAATCATACTTTAAGTTCAAAGATAGAACAAACCTGAGCACGAATAAAGCCAGAAAGAGCAAAAGTGGTATACTGGCCGGTGTACACTCCATTATCATCCAAGTGTCCAATATTGATTTGGACGGATGCGTGATCCTTGGCAGTGATTAGTCTGTTCGTAGCAGAACTAGGGGGGGAAACGAAAGTTGGAAAAATAAATCAAAATAATCAATATAATCGATCAGTATATCCAAGCTACAGAAGTTCTAAATTAATTATAAGATAATCACCATTTCCTAGGGATGTAAAGATCCATCATTTCACCCGCTTCGTTCTGCATCTTGAAAGTGAGATGGCTTCACAGATTCACAAATATGCGACCAAATCACCTGAAAACACGATAAAAAAAACAATTAGGGGAATATTTTTCCTACAAACCATGCATTTTGTCGACCTCGCGTGGATGTTAAAATGGCAAAGGAACATTCGACGAATGAACGAACATCAATTTTGATGCAGAAACAGGAAAACAAAAATGGAAAACAAGAATCAAAATACCCAGAGAACGAGGATCAACGACTTTCAAACGAATCAACAAATAATCAAAGGGGAAAAGCACTGAGACTGGGGCTTTGGATTCGTACCTTGGCGATGGTAAACGCACGAAACGGAGGAAAGCGGCGCGAGGGAAAGAACAACGTATTAGGGCTTCTATATAAAGACTGCATTAACCCTAGAATGTGTGAGCTTTAACAGGCCCAGAGAACAACGAGTTTGCTAGTTGACCGGTCCAATTAGATACAAAGCTAATCTGTTCAAGGCCCATAAATAATGGTTCTTATAATACGTGTATTTAATATCATTATTTTGGTCACTAATTTATTTTATTTCAAAAAATCCCTCTTATAAGTGATTATAATTATTTATAAAAGTTTAACACATCTAGATGCAATATTAAAAAACTTTATGGTAATACTTAACTTATTTACTTTATTAGCATGTGTGACATTGTATTTATGGGTTTTTAACAAAGGGCGTATGTGGAATTCTGAATTTATAAAAAAGTATACGTTACTTTTGTATTTACCAAAGGGCGTACTTTTTCAAGTTATTTTTCATTTTACTCTACAAATCTATCATTTTCTTTATCCTTTTTCCCCCTCTTTCTATCTCTGTTATTTTCTCTTTATCAGGCATATAACATTTCTTATTTTTATTTTTCCTCCTCATAAAGGGCTTTCTCGGCCCTCAGTAGTAGCTCACCCTGGAGGGCCAGGTCCCTTTGTAGAGTGGCCACTTCAGGAGACTAAGTGGCGGGAGCAAAGGAAGTCCCTGCCTTGCCAGCTGACCATTGCAAACCTACATAGTTGCAGATTATTTTTGCCATCTAGCAGAGCGATAGATCAGACACCCAGAACTAAAAGAAGAATTGTTAGGGAAGTACTAAGAGAAAAAATATACTACGCGAAAAGGACAAGTTAGGTTGGTAATTACCCCTAGTAGTGTCTTGGGTAAATTGATCGATCAGCGTCTCAGGGGCACACTTGTTGGCATGCATCAGGCAGTCGGCCCAAGTCTAAGCTAGGGAACCTTGTATCTTCAGCATGTGCTCTGGAAAAAGCTGCGCCGAAGAGTTGGTGCATAGCTGCTCCTGAGAGGGCAATCGAAGGAGAACAAGGACTTTTCGGGGCTCAGGAGTAGAAAGGTGCGCCTTTGACTTGTATTTGGACTTAGAAGAAATTTTGGAGCTCTTCCTGACTGGATAGGGGTTCAGTCGGCGGAGGTGATATATAAGAGACCGGCAAAGCGGTGAGCGGCTCGGCTGACGTCGGAGGGTCAGGCGATGCCTGGTCGGATGGAGCAAGATCGCGGAAGCCAAGCCCTTGATTTGGGGAGATCGGCACCGAACTCTCGCCTCGCTTAGACGGTGGGCACTGCTTGGGCACCTCGAGGGAGGGTTGCGCTGTGGGAGTCGGCGATCGGTGTCTCTTCCGCTATATAAGAGGAAGTTCATCGGAAGTAGCCGATCGGGAGGGAACCTCAACTGAAAACAAAGAGAGTCGAGGAGGCAGCAACTCTTTTGTGTTAGTAGTCGCGCCACTTCCTACGACTCGGCAGGCGCCCTCTTTGCCAGTTGGCTCCTCGTTAGAGCTAACCGGCAAATGTCCCTGAGCGAGCAACTCCTCCGAGGCACACTCCTCCAGCTCTTCATCTAGTAGTTTGGTGGAGTCTCCCAAGCACACTATCCACATAACTTTGGCTGCAAAATAAGAAAAAGAAATCAATTAGATAAAATGGAAAAAGATAGTCGGGTCTCTTACCAAAGCGGTTGGTCAACTTCGCATGGATGGGGCTAAGCCGGAAGATGTACATCACGCCCTCCACTAGCAGTCGGTGGATATGATATTTCACACCGGTCAGCTGTTGAGTAGCTTGGAGGTAGACCGACTCCCACTTGAATACTCCAAGCTCGTGCTGAGGTGGTAATTCCATTTGCCAACCAATGGGGAAGGAGACGGATGATTCCTGTCAGAGGAAGAAATAGTGGAACTTTCAACCCTTATATAAAAAAAAGGCAGAGTCCACTCGGGCTTGTATAAGGAAAATGTCAGGCTCAGATTTCTTAAGGTAAAAGAAGTAATGAAAGATATAAGGGTTTAGAGGGACTCTATACGGATGGAAAAGAATGATGACCCCACAAAGTAGTCAGATAGAATTTGCGGCCAACTATTGGAGGGGGATGTGGAATTACTTACACACTTTGGTGAAGAAAGGATGCAAGGAGAAAGGGATGCTGGCTAGGAAATAATCCTTGAAAAGGGTGATATGGCCAACCGAGGAGCAATGGTGACCGGGAGTGATAATGATATGGTAGCTCTATGGCAGCTCGTAGGTCAGGCGACTCTGATCCACCTCTCTACCATTGAAATCAGAGACTGTGGAGGTGTACCAGCGGCCAGTAACAGAGGAAGAAGAAGAAACGGCCATGGGAAAGCTGAGAGAAGAAAATTGAGGAGTAACTTACTATCCGGAGGGGCGTCGAACAGACTAGATTTAGCAATCGCTAGTAGCTACAGAGAAGAAGTTGAAGAAGAAAGAGAGGAGGAGGATGAAGAAGAAAATGTGAAATTAAGGGTTGCGTCGTGAGGCGTAAACCATAAAATCCCTACAGTTGCTTTACCATGGTTGTGTAATCTGAAGGGCCAAAGAGAGAGAGGGAGATCACGACCATTGATTTCAAAATCATTGGGAGTAATATTGTCAAACTTCGAATCTCCACGGTCGCTTGTCATTTTCAATATTTCCTTTGTAGACATCTTACACGTGGCAAAAAGGTATGACCACATTTATTAAAGATGGGGGCGGTAATCATGCATATGGTCAAAAGACGTGCGCATCACCCCAAGCATTAAATGGTGAATAACGCCCCCAGTTTCCAAGGCATGAGTATGGCGGTAGTGGCGTGGTGTCAACTTAGGCCAATCTTTCAGCTAGGAATCCCA
>JBAMIE010186335.1:0-12536 GCA_037177295.1 Kaempferia parviflora | reverse complement strand
ATTACATTACATTACATTACAAGCTGGATTACAATTGTCAAAGGGCATCTTTTTCAAAAATAAAAATAAAAAAGCATCTTATCAAATATTTTTATGTCAAGAATAAATTTTATTTTAGCATTATTATAGCGGTTATCGATAGCTATCATAAATTATAGTAATTATTTTATATAATACCTAAATAATTATTATAACTGTTTTAAAGTGTTTATGACTAATTTAACTTGAATTTCATGTAGTTTATATAATTTTAATCGAGTTAAAAAAATATTTTTATACAATAGTGTTTAAAAATAATTATAAAAGTTACTAAGTATTGTATTAAGTATCACATATTATAATAATTATGATGTAATTTTTACGTTATATAGTAGCTACGATAATGGCTGAAAAATAATACATGCAGTGTCTATTTGATAGTTTGTACATGCAGTAATAACTATCGGTAGTTACTATAGTATTAGAATAAAGAGTATTTTTGGGATATGACATCTGATGGGATGTTTTTTTGAATTTTTTTTAGATGCCTTTGATGATTTATATAATTTAGAGTGTCGTTTAAATTTTTGACCGAAAATTTTGATGGAGGGAGGAAAATGTAAATGTAGCAATTTCCAAGTCTAAAATATAAATTCTTCATTGGTATGAATTTGACCTTGATATTTGTTTTTTTTATTTTAATTTGATTTAATAATTTATATATAATAATGAGATAGGTCAGTGGGGCCCGTCCCTTAATCTTATCCAGTTAGTACTTATTAAATTATCCCTGCCACGCGTGAGTTATGCTTTGACGGCCTCACGTGCTGCGCCTGTGACCGTGCACCAAATCCCTCAATTATTTTTCTTCCTTGAGTTTTAAAATCATTTCTTTTTTTTTTTACACTGGAAAGAAAAAAGAAAATAAAAAATAAAAAATAATTTTTAATTATAATTACTAAGTAATTATATTATTTCTTAAAGGGTATTTTAAGACTTTTTATGATGATAAATAAATAAAATGTGTGATTAACGTTTAAGAAAAATAAGGACTGTCTTTTGTTTCATTTTAATAAACCGTGAAGATCGAGAAAGCCACCTGGGAATATTCTGCTTAAACGGCATCTTAATTGGTATCTTAACCAGCAATTTTTATTTATTTTAAATACCAAAAATGATCAAAGTCAGTGCTTTTATAGCTACCGTAAGAAAAATTTACGCAGCGCATTGACGGCAGAGCGGTTTGGTTGAAGAAATCGAGAACAGCGAGGCGACACCCAACAATTTTTTTCTTCTATTAAACAAAGGCAATGGTGGGCCTCGATCCGACTATAAAATGGGCACCATAGGTGAGCTCTCCTCACCAATCCATCCCAACTCCGTTCAGTCCGTTTTCTTGACTGCGTTGCGTTTTTTCCTTTTCTTTTTCCCCTCTGTTTTCTTTGGTTCCTCCGTCGCGCATTTGGTCTTTTCCAGCTTTGAGCTTTCGAGCTCAGCAGGAACAAGGTAAAGCCCTCACCTTGCACGTCCGACGCATAGATCTGGTTGTTGCTGCAGAATGCGGCGGAGATGCTGCGTGAACGTTTTATTGCATAAAGCTCTAACTTTGGACTTAATTTCTGGCCGCAAAATCCAATTTTTATAATACCAAACTAACCTGTGTGGAGAGTTCTCTTGGTTGCCATTTTTTTTTTTTGGGTAGATCTTGCTGGGAGAACAAGCGTCATAATGGAAAAATGGGTTTAGGTAGGGGTTTAAGTTTTGATTTTCTATAGCGGTAGTTCGTATGGAAGTGAGTAATTTTTCAGGTAAACTCTCTGCTTTTCTTCTCATGCTCTAGTTGGATCTGCTGTGCTCTTTGGCAACATCCTGGCAGAATTCCCCAAAATTTTTCAAACATTAGGAGAACTTTTTTGCAGATCCAGTAGCAGGGCTTCTCACTTTCTAGTTAATTTTTTTTTCTGAGAATTTTATCTGCGCCACAAACATAACAAGAGGCAGGATCCTCGCACTTCATCATTTGTGCTTGTAATATTCTTTAGATTTTACTTTACAAATGCTTCTTGGGTTCTGTCTGTGGGAGATCTATGCGATTACCTAGCCGTGCATTTGATCAGTTCAACTCACACTTCGTACTACAGATATCTGTTATTTTATTTTATCGTCTTAAATTATCTTATCCAACCTTTCAGATATTTTCTGTGTTTGATAATAGATCTAGTTTGGTAATTCATTTTTCTTTTATAACAAAAGTAAAACTCTATCGTTCTACTTTAATAGATCTCTTGCTTTTAGCTGATCTCCTTGTTATCTTTCTTAGATCCTTCTTTTTTGGGGCAAGTATTTCCTAGAGCCTCTTTGTCTAATGCAGTGACCTGATAGATGTTCCTGGATTTCCTTGTTTTTGTTGCTGTATAGGCTCTTTGAAACTTGAAAGAGAGCATCCATAGCAATGGCTGAACGCAGCTTGACCCGGGCTCACAGTGTTAGGGAGCGCATTGGGGGCTCCCTTTCTTCCCAGCCCAATGAACTGGTGGCTCTTTTCTCAAGGTTTATAACCATCTAACACCTATTCTCTAGTTTTTTGAAAAATATGAAGAATTGAAGTATCAAACATGTATGCCAAACTTTGTTGTTACTGTTTTATGGCTTATCAACATGAGAATATCCTCTACTCAGTGCATTTGTTTTTCTGAAGGATACTTATAGAACACCATATATCATACTTTACTCTTGCATCCATTGTGACTTCATGATTATTTCCAATCTCTGATTATGTTTCATCTGCTAGGTTTATTAACCAAGGTAAGGGTATGCTGCAACCTCACCAGTTGTTGGCTGAGTATGAAGCTACCTTTTCTGAGGCAGATAAAGAAAAGCTGAAGGATGGAGCCTTTGAGGATGTTATCAAGGCGGCACAGGTACAAGTTAAAACATCAAGTTTCTTGCCATCCAGGTTCCTTTTTGTTTTCATTTTCTCATGACATCATGTTGCCTTTAACGCAGGAAGCCATTGTCATTCCTCCATGGGTTGCTTTGGCAATTCGACCAAGGCCTGGCGTCTGGGAATATGTTCGGGTCAATATCACTGAACTTGCTGTGGAAGAGTTGACAGTTCCCGAATACCTGCATTTCAAGGAGGAGCTTGTTGAGGGAAGGTGGCTGAATCTAAGATTGATATCAGTTTCCCTCTTTGAGAAACTTATTTGAATTTTGTTCCTTTTCAGCCCGCAGAACAACAACTTCACGCTGGAGTTGGACTTTGAACCCTTCAACGCCTCGTTTCCCCGTCCCTCGCTGTCAAAATCCATTGGTAATGGAGTGCAGTTCCTCAACCGTCATCTCTCTTCAAAGTTGTTCCAAGACAAAGAAAGCTTGTACCCCTTGCTTAATTTCCTCAGGAAGCATAACTACAAGGGCATGGTAAGTACTTGATTCTCTAGATCAATAATGATTATACGTGTGTAGAACTTTTCCTTAAGTAATTGTATAATGAATTTTTACCATTGTTGAAGATCTGTTCCATATGCATAAATATTTGTATTGCAACCTTTGTGCTTTTAGATGCATTAATCAAGAATCTTAGTTAAGATGGCCATATTTTTCTACTGTAAGATTAGTTTCTTTGTATGTTTGACAATCTCACATGAAGTATAGTATCCTCTTCTGCTGCATCACTTTACTAATCTTTTTTATATTAATTCTTGCCATGTAGTCTATGATGCTCAACGATCGGATTCAGAGCCTTAGTGCCCTTCGAGCATCATTGAGGAAGGCCGAGCAACATTTGCTGAGTATTCCATCGGACACTCCGTACTCGGAGTTCCACCACAGGTGAATGATAATAATATATTTTGGCTATCAAAATATGTAGTGTAAATACTATGCTCTGAGAATCGAAGGCCAATATTAGAATTCCATTTGATCCATCGTTTCTTAATTCACTGTTTTAGATTTCAAGAGCTTGGGTTGGAAAAGGGTTGGGGTGACACTGCTCAGCGTGTATATGAGACCATTCACCTTCTACTTGATCTTCTCGAGGCCCCTGATCCAACCACCTTGGAAACTTTCCTGGGAACAATTCCGATGATGTTCAACGTCGTGATTCTTTCTCCACATGGTTACTTTGCCCAGGCTAACGTTTTGGGCTACCCAGACACTGGTGGTCAGGTATTCATTTAGTCCCGGACGATATATATATTTGCATAAAGTTAAATTTGTTTCTTACAATAGTGACAAATTCAGGTTGTCTACATTTTGGATCAAGTTCGTGCTTTAGAAAATGAGATGCTTCTCAGAATCAAGCGTCAGGGCCTAGATATCACACCTCGAATTCTAATTGTAAGAACTGGAATGAATGAAATGGGCAAACTCTCGTGCCATAAAGCCTGCCTTACAATTATGTCACTGGGATAATACAGGTTAGCAGATTACTTCCGGATGCAGTGGGCACAACTTGTGGGCAGAGGCTGGAAAAGGTCCTCGGAACCGAGCATACTCATATTCTTCGTGTACCATTCAGAACCGAGAATGGAATAGTCCGCAAATGGATCTCCCGCTTTGAAGTATGGCCTTACCTTGAAACATATACTGAGGTAAGGTTAATTGCATTACCTTTGTTCATGGGGTCTTCTTTGCTAAATTTGTTCGAAAGGTTTTTATATCTTTTATCTATTTCTTGTAGGATGTTGCAAATGAGTTGGCTGGAGAGCTGCAAGCCACCCCAGATCTAATCATTGGAAACTACAGTGATGGAAATCTAGTGTCCACTTTGCTTGCACATAAATTGGGAGTTACCCAGGTGTGAACTTTTCTTCATCGGCATCTGAATAGCTAGTGGTTCATCAATAAGCTAATGCCTTAGTAATGCTCATTCTTTTATCACGCAGTGCACTATCGCCCATGCTTTGGAGAAGACAAAGTACCCGAACTCAGACATCTATTGGAAGAAGTTTGAGGATCAGTATCATTTCTCTTGCCAATTCACAGCTGATTTGATCGCTATGAATCATGCTGACTTTATCATCACTAGCACCTTCCAGGAAATTGCTGGAAGGTAATACTCAGGCTGAGCAATATTCTGATTATACCTTTCTTTATGCGATCTTAATCGAATTCTGTACTGTTATTTGATTTCAGCAAGGATACCGTTGGGCAGTACGAGTCTCACACTGCCTTTACTCTCCCTGGACTCTACCGAGTTGTTCATGGAATCGATGTATTCGATCCAAAGTTCAACATTGTCTCTCCTGGTGCCGATTTGTCCATTTACTTCCCATACACTGAGAAGCACAAGAGACTCACTTCCCTGCACCCTGAAATCGAGGAGTTGCTGTTCAATCCCGTAGATAACACGGAGCACAAGTAACCATTTCTTCCTTCCTGTATGTTTTCCTTTATCATTTGATTGGCGCGGTGATTAACTTGAGAAACTTGCAGAGGTGTGTTGAATGACACCAAGAAGCCGATTATCTTCTCCATGGCACGGTTGGATAGGGTGAAGAACTTAACTGGTCTGGTTGAATTTTATGGCCGGAGTGAGCGTTTGAAGGAGCTGGCAAACCTTGTAGTGGTTTGCGGAGACCATGGAAAGGAATCAAAGGATCTTGAAGAACAAGCAGAATTCAAGAAAATGTACACTTTCATTGAGAAGTACAATCTGACTGGACATTTCAGATGGATCTCTGCCCAGATGAATCGGGTTCGCAATGGCGAGCTCTACCGTTACATTGCCGACACTGGAGGAGTTTTTGTTCAAGTATTTCTCTTCGTTGCCTAGCAATGCCCAATCATTTTGTTTGTTAGAGGAATTTTACTAACGGGTTGCCTTTTGTTTTGCTATTACGTAGCCTGCCTTCTATGAAGCCTTTGGGCTCACTGTCGTTGAGTCAATGACCTGTGGTTTGCCGACATTCGCAACTGTGCATGGAGGACCTGGAGAAATTATAGTCGATGGGGTTTCTGGCTTCCACATTGATCCTTATCAGGGTGACAAAGCTGCTGAAATTGTTGTGAATTTTTTCGATAAGTGCAAGGAAGACCCAACCTACTGGGAGAAAATCTCTGTCGGGGGGCTGAAGAGAATTGAAGAGAAGTAAGAACCCTTTCTCTTTGCGATGCTTCCTCTGTCATGATTCGATAGTAAAAACGGGGTTTGTGACTGTTATCTAACACACTTGAATAAATAGGTATACCTGGAAGCTTTACTCTGAGAGGTTGATGACACTCACTGGAGTTTATGGTTTCTGGAAGTACGTTTCCAATCTGGAGAGGCGCGAGACTCGCCGTTACCTGGAGATGTTCTACGCCCTCAAATATCGCCAACTGGTAAATTCAAACCACTATTACACTTGTTATACTACCTCCATTTTTGTAATTTCTACTAATATTTGCACTCTCTGTTGCCATTTTCAGGCTGATTCTGTTCCTCTAGCAGTAGAAGGAGAAGCTTCTGTTAATGGTGCCAAGTAGATGGACATTCAGCTGGAAGCTTGATTGGTGCAATGACCTGTTTCTTTTGCGAATGAGATTTCAGAGGAAGAGGCTTTTGTCGCTGTTCTTATTTCAATTTTATGAGAGCTGCTTATCGATTCAAAAATTTGGTGTGCTTGATGTTTAGTGTTTGCTGTGTTCTGTAACCTTGACGTTCCATGTTATTCTACAATAAGATCAGAAGCTTCCTTTTCCTTGAAATCTATATCATTACATAAACAAGAACATGCAGCCAACTAAGCTCTTTAGTTAGACATGGATTGATACTGAACTCGAGTCAGTGATCTTATCCGAAAACTGGTTTAATTATCATAGAATATTGACTATCGAGTGTATTTGTTAATGGCGGAGAGTGAATTGCGGCAAAAGCCATTGACAATGCCATAACAAAAGTAAAGCATTGTTTGGCCAGTTCTGACCAGAGTGCTAAAAGCCAAGTTGTGTATTCATGCTGATGTGACATCCCAACAATCACTTAGGGCAGAGAAAAAAAATTCATCCTCTTATATTACTTCATCTTCTCTTCATCAATTTGCTAAGTTTGACTTCACCTGTGGCATGGTCTGGAGCTCACTCACCTGCTTTCTTTATTCTGTACCAGAGTCCTCACGATCTTTTCCATTTGTGGCAGCAAAACCAGTGTAGATTGTGCATGATTAAAATAGCTAAAGTGCAGATCAGTGTGCAGATGAAAGCCAGTAGGACCTGTAAAAAGCCAACTACAAAGGCAGACATTCAACAGAGATGAACATACCTTTTAAATGTGCTCTTTCATGGTGGCAAAAGGTAGAATCCGCCACCCCAGCGGCCCCCTGAGCCCGGCCCCACAGGATTTCAGAGAGAGTAAATCACGGTAAATGTACTCTTCGGAGACATCCGATAAAATGTGCTCTTTCATGGCCTCCAGATCAGGTGGCCGACAAGGTAGCGTACAAGTCAAGGACACATAAAGAAGCAAAGAGAGATTTGTAGTCAGATAAGGTTAAAATAGTTGCAAGATCCACCTCGCTTGGCTTTGAGAAAAGATGAAACTATACTAATTATTGTGGTAACACTATTAAAGATGATAGCACAAAAGATTACAAGCAACATCACAGTGAACAGAGAAGAAATAACAGTGACTATGACAGAGTAGATACTATTGCGACTATCTCGGCTAAGATTCATATTGATTGCTGGATTCCCCACAAGGTGTGATGGGCTACATTGTGGGGTGGCTTTTCTTTTGTCTGTACTCCTCTGAAGTAGTTGTACTATTTATCAGCAGTAGCTTTGGGAACACTTGCATTGCCAACATGTGAATAGACTGTGTTCTAAGGTGAATTCAAGAGTTTACTTATTCTGTTTAAATAAAGTTAGATATTTTACTCATCGCCCTGAACCCCCCAAGTTTAATTTAAAGTTTAATTTACACCATTAAATTCTATTTTTTTTTTCGTTAAAAGTTTAAAAGGTATATTATGAACCTGTAGCTACAGGTTACACGAATTAAAGAATAAAAGTCCAATGCATAAACTTGTACTCAGTCACAGGGAACGATAGGAGTAATCAATTCAACATATGGAACAGCATATTTGTAAGAGAGATAATCTTGAAGAACAATCAGCATGCAAAACTAAAGGATCGCGAACTCTTGGTATATCGATTCTACAAAACACGAAGACTACAAAATTTGTTGTTTCAACAACTTCACAATGTTTACATTAGTTTCTATCTATGGCTTCAATATGCTTGAAGTAAAAAACACCTGTAATAACTTGCTCAAATGCTAAGTTTAGAGGTAAAGTTGAATCAGCTCATCACTAACAACGGATGGAGTAAGAACACCAAGGTCAGTGAACAGCAGCGTGAGGAACTGAGGTGGTGTGTAATCCCTTGCTGATGTTTCAACTTGAACATCAGGCGGAACAGGAACGCCAAAGTCTATGGGTCGAAGTGCGGGCTCAAGATCCTTTTGGTCCAATGGATACAAACGCGCAAACTGCAAAACGATTCATATCTAAGAAATAGGCAAATAGCAAATGATGCCTAAATCCTTAGTTTGGGGCCAACCTCCAGTTTGATATCTAATGGCATGAGATCAAAGAAAGAGGTGATCCATTTAAGAGTACCTTGTAACTTTCGGCAGCCACATAAACAGGCTTGTTAATGCTGTGAGCTACAAGTGCAGTTTGATATGTCCCCATCATGTTAATTATGCCTCCACTTTCAACCACCCCATCGGCTCCAACAAAAACCATATCGACGTCATCCATTGTGTATGCCACTGCAGAATCAAGCAGAAGCTTTACTGGAATGTCCAGTGCTGCAAGTTCCTTCGACAACCTTAGACCTGTCCTATCAGGTCTTCCCTCTAAAACAGAAAGAAAATGTCAACATTCTTTTGCTGAATACCATGCTTCCAAAGAAAGAACACGGTCGGAAAGCTTTATTCATTATAAAAACCTGTGCAAAAGACTTTGAATAGTTTTTTATTTGATGCTGCAAGCTTAAGCACTTCCAATACTACTCTTGAAAAACCATGAACCAAAATTGTGCAACCATCAAATATAAATTCCTGAGCAAGCATTGCAATTGTAGAGCGAGCCTGGAAAAACTCCATGTCAGTAATTGTTTACATGGTGCAAGAGTAAGAACATGAACCACAGAACAACAGTTGGCGTACTTTCATGGAGATCTCTCCAAACTTTTCTCCACGCTCAATCAACCGAAGCTTTGCAGCATAAAAGTTCTCATATTCTAGAGCAGAAGTTCGAGTTACATAGCGCATGAACAGATCACAAGCAGCTGACAATGATATAGAAGTTGTGTCCCATGACTGAAAAAGAAATGTGAATGTTTAAATTAATAACAAAGATAGGCCAATTTACCAAATAAACAATAATAAAATCAATTTTCACCAAACAGATCTAAGGATCTTAATTTTCTAGATGCTATGAGAAAAGGAAAAGGTTACAAGATCATGTTCAAAGACAACATATGAATTTTGTAGCTAGCTGACTGGCTCAGTTAGAAATGGAACTGTTAGCCATAAACGGTTATCCAAAAATATTGTAAACAATATGATTCTACATAATCCAAGTACCCTAAACATTTAGGGCAGACAACTAGTAGTTCTTCTATTACCAAAATAATTTCATGAGCACTAGAAAAAACAATCACATATACGTGTAGTAATTGATAAGCTTCTGATTTTTGGTCATCCAAGATTTATAAATACATACATAAAAAGTGTTCTGGAGAGACGACGCCATCATGAAGGATTTCACATCTCGTCTTTAACCAAAATAATTCCTATAACTCATTAAATTCAGGAAATGGACATTTGGTACAGGTGAAAATAAGATGGATTAACAATTAGGTCACGGGAGCATAATATTATTGTGATGTTGCAGTTCAACCATACTGTTGATTCAAAAGCAGCATGTTTTATTTGGTTAACATAATCACACATGTGGTGAAAACTTCTAGGTAAGCAAGCAAAATGTTTGATCATATAAGCTCCTTACATACACGACATCTGTGTCTGGAAGTTGATAAAGTCACAAGGAAGAAATTTACACAATTAAGATTAGGAAATGAAAAGAATGAATTAAACAATAAAGGAAAAAGAGTACTAGAGTTTTGTCCTTCAGAAAGCTTTATTACTTTCCTTCAATAAAATAATTAATCTATCCTTGTTAAATGGAAAAAGGAAACTATAATCACCAAACCCGAAGGGCATAACTGCTAAATGGGACCTTGCTGTGTGTTATTAACTGATAAAGTATGAACTATACTGGCAACACTATGTTGCTATTTGCTAGTGTGACTCTTGAAGATCCATGTTTTACGATCACTTTGTAAAAGATATAATTCCTATACTGAGGCAAAATTAAAATTTGGGTTGTTTGCATGATAACTTACAAAGCAAAGAAACACACATAATGTTGTTAAACGAGTCAACAATTAGACAATTAGAACAGGTCATGTTAGCACCACAAAATAATATCAGGCTATTAGTCTTCTAAGTGGACACCTGAACCACACAAATTATCAGGATCAAATGGACCAGACCATCTTTATATTTGTAGGCCTTGTAAACAGATTTTATTGATTAAGTTGATCGACTGACAGATGCACAAAAGCTCAAGAAAAGAGGAATGACAAAGCTACTATTAGGGTAGCAGAAATCTCTGATCTGACAAAAGAATTCCAAACGAGTAGCAAACACAACGTCATAAATAGGTAAATCCTCTCTATCATCAGAAAATGACACCTAACATAGCACTGAAAGAAATATGGGTATAAGCACGATAACAAGTGAAGTAACATACAGAAAGTATGGAAAAGTAGGACCTTCAAGAAATATAATGACCCCACCGATCATATTTGCCAAATGTTTCAAAGAATTTTTTACCGCGAAACCCTAAATCGAGTTGCAAGGAATTGAGCGACGCTTTCGTACAAACCAACAAAAAATAAGCCACATGTTTGACAAGAGACCTTCAACGTGTCGGAGGCCTTATTGAGTTCAATCTCCAGCTCCATCATGGTCGTAGCCTCGCTGGAGCGGATGACGGCGGAGAGGGCCATGATCGCGGCGACGGCTTCGGCCAGGTCCGGCTTCTTCCGCCAGTGGTTGAATTCGTCAATGACGCTGAAAGGAATGGAGGAGGAGGAGGCAGGCGGCCTGCCCGACGAGAGGAACGCATCGCTGTCGACAGCGGCCTCGGCCTGGGCGAGCCAGTCGCTGCTGACGACGGCGTGATGATCCGCCCGCATCTGGTAGTAGGCGGAGACCCCGTTGCCACCCGAATTAGGGTTAGGGTTGGCGTCCGTGGTGGCGGAGTCGGGGTAGAAGCGTTGACGCTGCTCAAGAAGGAAGGAAGCCGATCGCCCCCACATCGTTTCTCTCGCTTGCCTTCTCGCGCAGCCAACAACGTTATCTACTAATGTAAATTTTATAACGCACACACACACACAAAATCACTATTTATAATTTTTGACTCCAAAAAAACACATTTAATTAAATACTCAAATTGAGTAAAAATAATTAAATCAAATGTTACTTTTTTTTTTATAAATATTAAATTATAACTCCAGCTACAACAAGACAATACCAACAAAGGCTGGTGCAATTTTTTTATAGATTAGGAGATGATTTATAATAAATAATAATAGGATTATTGTAGAATTGAATAGTAGTATGATTATTGTAGAGATTCAACTGTAATTATTGGTGATCTCCTATTGAGTTTATCTTTCCATTCAA
Source organism: Kaempferia parviflora (assembly GCA_037177295.1). Lineage (NCBI taxonomy): Eukaryota > Viridiplantae > Streptophyta > Magnoliopsida > Zingiberales > Zingiberaceae > Kaempferia > Kaempferia parviflora. The sequence continues at coordinate 811 of JBAMIE010186335.1, read as the reverse complement.
GTTATAGTTTAGGTCTGGACAAGTGGCCAGAGGTCACCCGGAGCCCCCCTCGCTCGGCGCCCGGCAGCCTGACCAACCGACCACTCTTTAACGGCCGCCTATCCCGATCCAAACTATAACCTAGATAGGATGGTGAACTCAAGGAGGGATCACAATCAATTATGACCAAATTGTGGCTCGATCCGGTGTGGACCATTCTATGGTCCACAATAAGTGAACCAAAGATCTGGTCTCCAACAAAGCATGATTTATTTTTTATTTTTTATTTTATTCATTTATTTATTTTTGCTTCCCGACCATAGTAATGGATATAATTGTTGGATTTTATTATTTCATATTAGTTAAGCTTATTTGTAAGTTGAATATGTGAATATAATTTGCTCCTATAAAGTGATCTAACGCATGTTTATTAGGTTCAGATTATTGGATACAGGTTTAATATGTAGAACCCTTTAGCCAATCCGTTATTATCTATAAACGGATAACGGATTAGATTTTTATATAAATATATGGGAGGTCCCAAAGGTTTAGGGAGAAAATATTGAAAGAACTTTTGGTTCCCCATTGACCTAAAACTCCCTTGGAAGATCTTTCCGATTTACTTTTGCTTCTTCTTTTCCTCAGGATCTTTCAGACGACGCTAAAGTACAAGGATAATGACTCTTCAATCAAGTTCCTTATCATTTTATTTATGAATATTTTATTTTGTCATGTTTTTACAATGAAACTAGTTATTCTTGTATTTTCTATTCAAATTCTTATTTCAGTTGTATAGAATTCATGTCACTTTAGGTTTTACGAGAACTAACAA
>JBAMIE010186320.1:0-12536 GCA_037177295.1 Kaempferia parviflora | reverse complement strand
CTAGGCTGAATTCTTGAACACTAGTTTCAGTCTTATTTAGAGTTGCTCAGAGATCTCAATGTGTCGTTCCTGGTTTGCTTTACTTTCATTTTGTTGTACTTATGTTATTTTATATGTCATTATTTTATATATATATATATATATATATATATAAAGTATTCTGTTTAGATGGTTTGTAGTTTTTTTTTATTAATTTGTCACCGAGTGGGGTATCAGGAACTATACCCCCAGGGCGTGACACAGTCTAAGTCAATTGATTGGTCTGAGCTCCCAATTGATTGGTCAAGCAGAAAAAAATCATGCTCAATTTGATAGAAAATAAACTAAATTCTAGTTTAAATGTGCTTAATATAAGAGAAATTATACCTCATTTTAGATAAATAGGGGTAATTAAGTTAATTGATATGGATTAAGGAGTTAAAGCAAAGAAAGATTTATATGCTCGGAGTAGAAATAACTTTTTTTTTTTCTGAATAGAAACTGAAGAAAAGTTGAGTTTGCTATTAAAGAATTTAGGATAATTTAGTGAAAAAATTATATATCTTAAAATGTATATAAACAAAAAATTAAAATAAATTTACTTACGAACTTTACTTCACATCGTAGGGCACATTAGATAAACCTTTGAACAACAATTAAGATGTTATGTCTAGTCTCAACTCTCATCCTACAAATATAAAGATTAAAGTAAAGTAAATTGAATAGGACCATAAATAATTAAGTTGGATGTAATTCAATAAGAGCTCATATCTTTAAAATAAAAAAAAAATTATATTAACTTAATATTTTAACTAGATTCTAGGACAATAATAATATGAATTCATAATTTATTTTATTCAACTAAAATGGTTTTCTATATAACTTACTTGGATGATGAGAGCCCATCTTAATTCTTCGCCCGTCTCCCTCTCGATCGCATCTTCTTCATTCGGGGCAATTGATAAGCCTCAAATCTAACATAGGTAGATCCGTCAAATCCCTTGGCACCCATTTTAATCGCGGACAGTTCCTGATTGATAGAATACGAAGAGACTTGAGATGCTGCAGCCATTCAGGCAAGATCGTGAGTCTGGAAATTCCATCTATGTATACATCTTCGAGTACACAGGTTGCTGCTGACTCTTTTGTCATCAACGACTCCAAATCATCACAACAACAAATGCCCAACTCCGTGGCTTTGCCGTGAAAGGAAAAATAACCACGATGATGACCACTTATTAACAATTCTCTGAGAGTGCGAAAGCGTCGCAGTTGCCCACGTAAGTAGACTTTCCAGCCACAAATCTCTATTCGGAACTCATGCAGTGAATTCAAGATTCGTACGAGTATTTCTAGCTCCACTATTATATTTGGACATCTTGTGAGACGTAGAGAACGAAGAGCACTGAGACGCTCCACTTGTTCTGACGGGAAGGTTGCCAAATTGTTACAACTGCAAATGGTCAATGAACGAAGCGTTTCTAGGTGCTGCATTTCATCGCTAGGAAGACATTGGAGCAAGTTGCACTCTGTGATTTTCAATTTCGTCAAGGATGTGAGGTTCCTGATGCATCCTTCTGGGAGAGATTTCATGCACTTTATCTGACTCACTAGGAGAATGGAAAGAGAAGTCAGTCTACCAACACATGAGAGTAGGCTCTCACTGCAGTCAACTATATAAAGACGTTGGATTGTAGGAAGCCTTGGCATACATTTCAATTTAGGACATGCGAAAATCCGCAGATCCTGCAGCGAAGGGAACAACGAGTACTGATCGTCATCATCATACTCTGACCATTCCTCTAATTTATCCATCCCTCTCAAGTTGAGTTCTTGAAGGGAAGGAAAGCCTCCATGCCCATGGAACTCAGCACCCAAGTGTGTGATGCCACTGATAAACTGTAAGTCAAGCTTCTTAAGAAACCGTAGATTTCCAAACGGAGGAATGTGCTCACCACAACCACGACAGTTTTCAAGGCTAACTACAACCAAATTTGGCAACTGGGACTCAATCAACCATGTTGGAAATGGTCGGCTCCTGTAATTGCATATTGTCAACCTCTTTAAGTTGGTGTTGGGACAAAGATCGTCCAACATGTCCTTGTCATTACTCTCCGAATCCATAAACTCAAAGCGTAGTTGATTAAGATATTTATTCTTCAAAATTTGTCTTCCACCACAAGAGGAGTAATTTGTAAAATTCTCAGAAAATTTAATTGTCATTTCTCCATGAAGCTTCAAATCTTCAAGCTCAGTAATTGAGCATGCGCCAGTTCTATCCGCAGCAACAAAGAAAGATAAACTTCGAAGATTAGTTAGTCGTGACAACCCGCGAGGCATGTGTGTCAATTTGAGATTTTTGCAATAAAGATATTGTAAATTGTGGAGAAGAATCATGGAGTCAGGTAGAACTTCAATATCATTCCAAGATAAGTTGAGGTACCTCAAATGTATCAGATTTCCTATTGATGTCGGCACCTCCCTGATGTTGTTGTGATTTAAATCTAACACTCGCAAAAATTTTAATTCTGAGAAGATGTTTTCAAATAAACTGACATTCTGATCTAATTTACATTTTCCCAGTATAAGGGTGCGCAAATTGAATGGCTGCTTCTTGCGTAAGACCTGAGACAACATATCATTTGGTAACTGATCTCCTGGAAATATTTGCAAATAATGATATGTTCGTTTGCCAATGTCTTCCACCGAGTCCTGAATAGAATTCCAATATACATCTGCAGATACTGATCGTGCCAGATCATGCATCAAATCATGCATCGTGCACCCGGTTTCATCTTGAAAAGGTAAGGAAAAGAATGACCTCAATACTAGATCATTAAAGACACGGCTGCCCTCTGTTTCAGGATCAAAATTAATCCTTTTTGATTGTATGAAACCATTTGCAATCCACAGTTGTATCAATTCATCCTTTTTCATCATATAGTTCTTTGGGAATAGGGAGCCAAATGCGAAACACTTCTTTGACTGTAGAGGGAGAGTGTCATAGCTCCACTTCAGTACAGCCAACACTTTCTCTTCCAAATCTCTGAACTGCAATATTTCCTTGTTCAATATCGAGGACCAATAGGTTTCATCTCGATTGCTACGGAGCATACTACCAAGAGATATGGCGGCCAAGGGCACACCGCCACATTTCTCAACAATCTTTTCACCAATTTCCATCAACTTTTGGTCCGCTGCTTCATCTCCAAAAGCAAATTGTTGAAACAAGCACAAACAATCATCTCGGGACAACTGTTGTATTTGATGGGTGGTATTGGACTTGGATGAGCCCATGATTGAAGAGGCATGTTGGCTACGGGTTGTCACCAAAATTTTGCTTCCTTTCGCCCCACATGTTAAGGCTGCTTTCAGTACATTCCACTTTGATTCATTTTCATTCCATACATCATCCAGCACCAGCAAAAATCTCTTCCCAGATAATGCTGTTTTTAGCTCCTGCATCACTAAATCTATTTCTGAGATGTTGACTGATTTACGAGTAGCCAGTTCTAATACAGACTTCATTATCTTTGCCGGATCAAATTCAGCCCCAACAACTGTCCACATTTTCGAATTTGCAAAATGAGCTGTCACCTTCTCATCATTGAAAACAAACTGAGCAAGTGTAGTCTTCCCCAGACCACCCATCCCAACAATGGTGATGACCTTCAACGTACCATGAGGAGTACTGCTTTCGTCATCGTCGTCGTCGTCGTCGTCCTTTGTTAACATGTTGACAATAATATTCTTCGCTGCTTCTCTCCCTATAACATCAAAGCTATTGCGGGAATGGGTCTCTCTGTGGAGATTTAGTGACATGTAGCTACTGCTCTGTGGCAAATTAAAAAGAATGGACTTTTGCAGCAAAATAGAACTCAGAGTATCTGTTATAGCTTTTATCATGCTGCCTATCTTACTCTTAAATACAACCTGATTATTAGAAGAGAAGAAATCACGCACAGGTTTGAAATAAGCTTTGGATCTTTGCTTCCGCGAGACGTTGGTGTCATAGCAATCCACAATATCCTCGAGATCGTAGGCCAAGTATTTGAGCTTCCTCAACAAGTCCTTCACACCATTTTTATTTAAAGGGTGGGATTCGACATCTTCGATCACCATGTCAATAATTGTCGACAACTCCTTGAGATTCTCCATCTTCTCTTCGATACCAGCCATTGCTTTGAGTTTCTCGTCGAGTTGGACGAGAATTGCCACCTTGTCCACCATGAAGCGAGTTGCAGCTACCAAACCTCCTTCCATAGCTATGTTTGAAACTTTAGAACAACAAATTAAAGAAGATTCAGAATTAAGCTCTTCTTCGTTGTGCCTGGAAGACTTGGAGAATGTAAAAAACCACTAATTTAGACGAAGACAACTTTGCAATTTTTTTAAGCTAATTTTTGTTGTTCATGGAAGCAAAATGCATGATGTCTAACTCCATTACTTGAATGGCTGGCTCTCCAGCCGTCTACTTCTTAAGCAACTGGCAAGTATTTTATTGCCGTCGCATACTCAAACCAGCTCATCAAAAGCGACGTCTATCTTATTTACATATCAAATTGCCAATTTGCAATTTGAATGCTCTTGAAAAGACAACTAGCATTTGATTTCTATTTTTTTATTAATTTATTTTTATATTCCAATTGAGTTGTATTTTAAATTGTTTTTATCAAACTTGATTTTCATAAAAATTTAAATAAATTTTAATTTATGATTAAAAAAATAGAATACTCACCTGCTCTGCCATTGTTGCATGATTTAATTATACTCCAATTATATTTTTCTTTTAATCATCTCCTTCAAAGGGGCTAATCTTGAAAGTGATCAATCCGGCTTCAGTGAAAATTTTTTATCGACCACCAGATAAATAGAGAAGCATTCACAAAGACTCATTCAAACGATCAACATTCTTAAAGTTGTCATTGTACCACAGCTAGGATTCGATTATATATTTTGATCGGATAAGGAAAGTCTCTAATTGAAATTGTTTACTTACCCTTCTCTCAAATCCATGGAAACAAGTAACCAGATTGTCAAATTTTTTAATATCTTGTTGGGTGTTTGACCTCCTCTATTAAAAGGTTCATTGGTTGCCCGGTCAAGTGGCTAGGTCGTGCAACTGTCTAGGTTGAGCTATTATTATTATTTATACTTCTAATCGAGTTATATTTTTATTTTTATTTATGCATGATTACGTTCCAATTGAGTTCTAGTTTAAATTGTTTTTATAAAAATGATTTTCATTGGTAATTAACTAAAATTGTAAATAACTTCTAAAAATTACGCTTAAAGTAAAAAAAAACTAAATTAAACTGAACTAAAATTGAATTTATTTCTCTATTATATTAATTAAATTTAACCATAAATGTTTTTCTAAAATATTTAATTTTTTATTATATTAATTAAAAGGTTAGATATTGATAAAAAAATTATTTTAATATAAATAAAGAAACTCAATTGATAAAATATTTATTATATCAATTTAACTCAGAGTTAGCGATGACTAAATTATAGTAATATTTGCAAAAAAAATACATAAAATAAATTCTTTTTGAATATAAACTAATTTTTTCAATAGTAAAAAAATATAAAAAAATAAATTTGAATATTAATGAACTCCATTCCTTAAAGTTGAATATAATTGATGAAGAATTTATAAACAAATTTATTTATTAATTTTTGTATATTTTAATTATATTATTAAATATAATAATTGTGTACATTTCTATGATATCCTTAAAATAAAAATAATGTAAGTACTTAATATTTTATCTAGATTATAATGGCAACATTATTATTAATTGAGAGCTTAATAAAAAGTTAATTTGATAAGAAAATGAAAAGGCTTAAGTACATTTAAACTTGTCTTGGCTGAATTACACCCCCATCAATTGGCCAAAAGGAAAAAAATAATAATAATCATAACAATAATATGCGTATAATTAAATTGATATTTACCCTTTACCGAATCAAAATATTAAATGGACCAAAAGACCATAAATACACGAGCGCCACTTATTAAACGGTCCTATAAAACTTTTCTATTAATCATTAAATAAATCCTAAAAACATAGATAAGCCCATCTATCTATTTATCATCACACCAAGCCCTGACACGCTTGGGAATCGAACACTCGAGTACTCTTTAAATCTTTAAAACTTACGATCATGATCTTTTGTATTCACAGTTTAGAGTATAAGAAATAATTAAATACTGATTAATTTGTATTCAAGTATGTTTACAGTGAGATATGAACTTAACAATTAAAACTTATGCTGCTGTTATCCTTACGAACGAGATTTTTTTAAATAAAAATAAAGTGAATAAAAAAGATTTTCACAAACTAAACAGATCGAACTTGTGGCAAATTTATATATTGATTGCACGGAACAAACATTGGGGAAAATTAGTCCAACCTACACAATTTATCCGTGCAGTTGATCCACAATTGAGTCAAATTACAAGTTGATCCTAGTTTGAGACAGTTCTAGTGTAGTCCATACATATCAGGATTTCTCTGACGAATTACAAAAAATTAAAAAAAAAAAGGATTGTCCCATTATTGAAAACTCAATCAGTTTAGGAATTCATACAAGTCTAGTAAACTCGTGCTTTCGGCGGGAAGGACTCGATTTCATCATCCAAGGTGTTCATATGGACAGGCCGATATGCAAGCCTCACCTTTCCGTTCTCCCAGTATCTGTGAAACAAGGAAATAAGATTACCATTACCCCGAATCCAATCCAAACTAGCAAAAACAGAACCAATTTCAAGAATCCAGACGGTATGTCTATCGTATTTGCCAATCAATCGACTGATTGGGGTTTCTAATTGGCTGGCCAGGTGGTAAATTCAGCGTAGCTTGTTTCTAACCATTTCCTTCTTGGCTCACTCTAAGCATCTATTTTTGACTCCACATGACTATGGGGTTAAATCGTTAATCAATAACAATCAGCTCGCCACCAAAGTTCTTAACAGTTCTAACTTGCTGTCGAACCTTGAGCAGCTTCTATCAAGGTCTTTACGCATTTAATGAGCATTGATTGAACCAGTGTTGTTCATGGTTTTCTCAGAATTCAGATAGCAATGCATATGAAAAACACTGCTCAATTAATGCATCATGTTTGAAGTTTGAGAGGAAATTAAGATAGATTGGAATGCTTACCCCAATGTGTGTTTCATCCAGTTCTGGTCATCTCTTTTCTGCAATAAACACTCGTGTTACAATCATGATTTTAACACGATAGTGAATGACATATTCAGCATACAGAGAATCTGACCGTAAAATCTTCACGAGCATGAGCTCCTCGGCTTTCCTTTCTTGCCTCAGCTGAGTGCATTGTAATGGATGCATTAATCAAAAGATTCTCTAGCTCAATGGTCTCCATCAAGTCAGAATTCCTGCAAACACAAGTAGACATTAAGAACCAGAAAGATCATTGAAAACTTGATCATTTGAAGCACAAGGAAACAACCATATCAAACTCCGATCACGGACTTGGACATCGTGGAAGCTTTTGCATGTCTTGTCGATCAATTGGCAACCTAAAAGAAAGCCAGGCAAAGTAATTTGCACAGAAAATCACATAGCAAATCACAGAACAGATGTACTTCATTCAATCGACTACTATGACACACAAATAACCTTCTTCAAGTGTTTCTTGTGTTCGAAAAACAGCAGCATTATTTTGCATCACCCGTTGCATGTTTAAACGTATTTTTGATGTCGGTAATGAACCATTAGCATTCCTTAATTTATCCAGCCATGCAATGGTCTTTTCTCCCGCATTTTTCTCAAGAGGTTTCTGCTTCTGGCCTGTCCATTCAATAGGATGATTCTACTTGCAAAGTTGCAATTCACTAAGTTCTAGCTCACACGGGGATACGTTATAGAATACCTGGTTTGCAGATCTTGGCAACTCTGTTAGCACATGCTCTGCCAAAAACCACTATATCGAGGAGTGAATTCGCACCAAGTCGGTTTGCTCCATGAACAGATGCACAAGCGGCCTCTCCAGCAGCCATCAGACCAGGAACGACTGCATCAGGATCATTGCCCTTTATCTGAACCACCTGAGAAATCAATCACATGTACAAATAGAACAAATCAGTAGCAAGCATAGAAAGAGCTACAGGCACTCCCAGAATCCGTATGATAGCCACTAGCAAACCTCCCCGTGGTAGTTTGTTGGTATTCCACCCATATTATAGTGCACAGTGGGTAAAACAGGGATGGGTTCTTTAGTGACATCGACACCAGCAAAAATAGCAGCAGTCTCGGATATCCCAGGAAGTCTTTCCTTGAGAACATCCGGAGGCAAATGATTCAGATGGAGATAAATGTGATCCTTGAGGGGTCCTAAAGTATATCCAAAACAACCAAATATCAATGTCATGCACTTCAGCGCCATAAAAATCAGCATTAGAAAAACAAACCGACAAGTAATCATTCAGTCCATACCTACACCACGTCCTTCTCGTATCTCCATTGTCATAGATCTTGAAACCACATCACGTGATGCAAGATCCTTTGCGGTAGGAGCATATCGTTCCATAAACCGTTCACCTTCACTGTTCCTAAGAATACCACCTTCTCCTCGAGATCCTAAACTTTGCAGTTAAAACAATCAATAAACCGCAATTAGTGAAGAAAAAACAATTTTTTAAGGATGGAATAAAAAATTGGACATCTTTTACATGGACTCAGGGATTTCTTAAAATTAAGAGATAAGCATTAAAACCTTCAGTAATTAGGCATCCAGCACCATATATGCCCGTAGGATGAAACTGAACAAACTCAAGATCCTACAGGGAGAGTAAAATTTAAGCAGAAGCACCAGATGTGCTAGGCATAGAATAGTACTACAATAGAATACTAATCATACTAACCTCGAGGGGTAAACCAGCTCGTGCAACCATGGCATTGCCATCTCCAGTACATGTATGAGCCGATGTTGCAGAGAAGTAAGCTCTACCATAACCCTGAGTAAAGCAATAACTTAATTCAGTGAGAAATCAAAGAAAGTGATGTGTTGGGCCCAAAAGAAAACTATCAGTACCCCAGTGGCCAAAATTGTGTTTGCTGCACGGAAACGATGAAGTGTCCCATCCTCCATATTAAGGGCAATCACTCCCTGACAAGTTCCTACACCATTGATAACAAGCACATATGTATAAAAATTAATTACATATCTAATAAATTGCATAAATCAGAAAAGAACATAATAATGACAACGACAAGACAAACAAGCCTTGGCTCCCAACCATTTGGATCAATCAGAAAGGAATGGCAACAGTAGGAGACTAGCATATGAACTGGTCTAAGATGAACTGCTAGCATTAGATTTCAACAAGTCTAAGATCTTAGCTCTGTTATTCATTTAGTCCTATAAACAACCCATCTTTCAAGCATTTATTAGTCCAATTATTTCTTTTTTTAAATTCTAAATAATTAGTTCATTTGTTGGCATGAGACTAGAGAAAAGTGCATCAATGAAAGGATATATATTTACATGGTAGATCTCAACTCCATAAATCCCGGGATGGAATGGAAAGAGCCCAATAGTGAAATGGAACTGACAACCACTTTGACAAGTATAATCCGAGAAAACTACCCAAAAAAAAAACTGCATCAAGCAAAAATTTTGCTGATCTGTCTGTATCAACACTTTTGCTTCATCCAGATATACAAGTCCATATTTAGTAGCAACAACAATGTTCCAAAAACTGGATCAGGTTGACGCATACCAAGACACACCTTAATGAAGCTATACCCAACAAACATTAGCAGCAAATATCCTTTATTTCCAAGCAGAAATTCCAGATAAGCACCATGCTAACAACATTTACTGAAATAATCGGCATACTTCAACCATTGTAGCTAAAGTTCAACATCCACGTTTGAGAAATAGTAGTAATAACCGGTCATGACACATGAAGCATGACTTGTTTACTACTGCATCTCTAAGACACGACATCACAACCATCAGGCAAAGATATTCACAGAAAACAATACTGAAGAAACTACAAACTTATTTGATCCAGAAAAACAAACCAATTAAGCAAACCTAAACATGAGATGATGATGATTATCCAGGGCAAACTTCATCTGGAAATCCAACTGGATCTGCACTTGACCTCTGCTGAAGCACCAAAAGGAATGTCGTTGATGCCTGCTAGTTGCAGATGGCCTTTAAAATTTGCTAATCGCCTATTTCGATCGAGGGATCTGAACTATTGTCTGATCTACTATTGGATATTGGGCAATCCTCAACTCGAAACAAATCCAACAAATTTTGTCGCTGTTGTTTGCAAATTCTTCTTGAAGCTATAAATACCGGTCTTACTAGAGCTTTAACTAGAATGGAAAAACACATAAACTAGTCCTTAACTTGCATGAACAACTCAAAGATGTCAGCTTAAGAAGTTGGAAAAGACCCTAGAAATTATTGCCAAGTCCTTGGTTCAGTATACGCCTTTACCAAAATGAGGGCTTGCTTTTATGCATTATCAAAAAAGAAATTCCATGACAAACTCTAACTTTTTAGTGACAACTTTAAGAAATCAAGACACTGAGACCACATGGCCAAAATCTTCTGTGGATTTGTACTTGTGTTAACCAAATAAAGAGATCTCATTAATTCCATTTTCAAAATTTATAATCTCCGCTCTTGCACTATATTGCTTACTTTGGTTATTTAAACTTCATTATTCCAAACTACATTTAAAATTCTGTATAACCACCCAAGTAGCTGGGACTTTATAGCCATTATGATGTATTCCAAACATGAAATTAGAAGAAAGTATAAATATGTGTAGGAAGAACCATTCACTAGAGTTGATTAGAGTTAAAAAGATGGAATTCAGAACTGCACTAATATGCATTTCTTTTCCTTCATAATTTTACCTTTCTGATCATTTTAGCATAAACATCAACCAAAGGTACACCAGTTAGCATGCTCAGCAGTAAATAATACATGAAAAAACATCAGATTTCTATACGAGTTTATGATATCTCCTTGAAGAAATCAATCAATAACCAAAAGTAGTGTTAACTTAAGTTCCCAAACAAACGTACAATGGAAAATGTCTACCAATACATAGTAAGAAACTAAAAGGTAAAAATTGTCCAAATTAATATATTTTAGGAGAATCTCAACAACAACAACAACAAAAAACTTACCATCCTTATCCATGATAAGGTCCAAAGCAAAGTATTCAACAAAAAACTGAGTATTATGCTTCATCGCTTGACCATATAGTGTGTGCAACAGCGCATGACCAGTTCGATCAGCAGCACATGCACAACGATATGCCTGGCCACCTATTGATATGCCAACCAATGCAAATAGTATATTAGTTACTCCTAGGCACTAAATATCTGGAGAATTTTTCACCATAATCATGTGTCTTAAGCTACAAACCTTTTCCAAAATTCAAACTTTGACCTCCAAAAGCTCGTTGATAGATTTTCCCATCTTCAGTCCGAGAGAAAGGTAGTCCATAATTTTCCAGCTCAATGACTGCTTTTGGTGCTTCTCTACACATATACTGAATGGCATCTTGATCACCTAGTGGAAGTCAACAAGCCACACGTCACTATGGTACATAGATGTAGGAGTGAGCAACCTAAAGACAAAAGAGTGATAGCATCTCCCTATCCACCAAGTTAAACAAAAGAAAAAAGTCTGGGTACGTTCATCTAACAATGAAGATTTATTATTTTCTAATTTACTCTGCTAAAGCAAATTAGACAATATCATACATTTATGAGATTAAGTAAATTGACAGATCCTTCTTGCAAGTTAGTTACCTAGCCAATCACTTCCTTTGACAGTATCATACATATGCCACCTCCAATCATCTTCTGTCATATTACCCAGAGCTGCATTTATGCCACCCTGTATATGATTGTTAACATGGTTCAGTATATATGACCAAATTAATAGTGAGAGTGAAGCTGGTTGACACCCCAAATTCAAGTACAAGCACAAAATCCTATTAGAAAAATAACAAGGGTGATGCCTTTACACTTGGAATCTCATCTGATTTTAGATACAGATAAAAGAACTGGTATCACTTAAACATTAGGTTATTAGCAAGTCAAAGATAGTTTGTCCAAAACCAACAAAATGGATTATTACACAGGAGTTGTTGCATTTGTAAACTGAAATAATTTTAAAAGCAATGAATTCAAAAGAATGGATTAGTTCCTTGATTCTGCATTTCAAAATATAGTATGTTATTCAAATTTTGTTGATCAAGATGCTCATTTCACAAACAGGTACACACTTCCAATTGCTCGGAAGGACAGAACTCAATCTTTCCAAGAGTTGTAAAAAATAGAACTTACTACCTCTATAGCCTCTCAAAGTAGGGCATATGACAAAAGTGGTGCAAACATGGAACTGTTACCATCGATAACAATTTTAAAGCACACTTCTCCAATCAAAAGGGAGAACCAGATCCTAATAGGTTGAAAGTTAAACTTTCACCCTTCTATGTATGAATTATCTCATAGAATGAATAAAAATCACAATGATAGCTAAGTCTT
>JBAMIE010186311.1:0-12537 GCA_037177295.1 Kaempferia parviflora | reverse complement strand
ATCCATTTATCATAATTGTTCTCTTTTCAGATCAAATGGTCAATCAAGTTAACATTTTCATATGAAATATGTTAATTTATCATTTAGGTTCCACAGATACAAAGGTATAGATATCAAAAGTATGAATGTCAAAAACATGGAACATGGGTGGTCAATCAAGGTAAAAAGACAGGTAATTTAGACTATTTATTTAATTTTTGTTCTTCGAAGAGCAGCTTCGCGTGGTAGTTGTTCTTTGAAGAATAACTCCGTGTGGGAGCTGTTCTTCAAAGAATAGCCCCGCGCAACAAATTTTTTTTTAAACAATGCCGCACTGCATGCAAGAGAGATATTACATGTAAATATAGAGGAGAGAAGCTTAAAAAAAATTAAATGCTGTGTCAGGATGTCACGTCTGTTGTCATTCACGATCGCACATATAAATGTGTGTATGCTAAATTTTTTTCCCTCTCTCTATATGTAAATATAGTTTTTTTATAGTAATATAATTTTATTACATTAAATTCAAGTCTCTAACTCTAATAAATTTATTTAGATGATATTTAAGAGATTTTATGCCTAAGTGAGAAAATATTTCTTACAAATATTTATTATTTTTAGGTCATCAAACAAATATCTAACTTTTTAAATATTTTAAAATTTATAATTAAATATTATAGCAGCCAAATATTTATGGTCTTACTTATCAAATACCGCGCTTTCAAATTTCATACTTACCAACTAAATATTTATGAACTTCATTATTATTTTATTAGTTTATATTTAGTTTCACATTTAATAAAATACAACCAAAAAAAAAAAAAATAAAGCTGCAGCGGAGTGGGGTGAAACATTTTTTTTAAAGAAATCATAGCTTTTTTTTTTAAAGAAATCATGGGAAAATTTTTAGCTTGTGCTTTTTAATATCCACATAGGATTCTTTGGTCTACTTTTTTAGATCAAAAATAGTCTACAATATAATTATCACTGTATTATAATCGTGATTCAGTCGTAATTGATTGTGATATTTTCCTATGTCAACTTCTCATCTAAGTTGTAACTGGGTTTGGGCACTCCCGCTACTCAGTGCCCAATAGATTGCCCGTCGTTGACAACTTCTGACCACCTATCCCGATCCAAATCACATCTTAGATGCGAAGGTGAACCTATAAAAAAATCATAACAAATTATGACTAAATTGTGACCATGATCTATCCTTAATTGCTTGCATTGTGAACGATCGACTGAACTACAGAAAGTGAACCAGATAATTCAATCTCTACCTCTATCTACGGATATTTAAAGTTTGAGAATATTACGAATGCCTAAGTAGGGCACCCTTTGACAAAAAAATATAGTTCAACAAGTTTATCATAGGCATATGAAAAAAATATATAATAATCATTTTTCTTTTACATAAAATAGTGAAAAGAGGGTAAAATTGGAAATAGAATATTAGCAGGATTTAAATTATTATTATTTTTTGATTAGACCAAACTTGGGGACTGAGTTAGTAAAATAACAAAAGCAAGGAGTTTTTTTTAAGTCGAGAAGAATCAAAACCCTGAAGTGGATTCCCATAAAACCCTTCGCGGCCGGTTGCTCGCCAGACGTGCCGCCGATCACAAGGCAGTTAGGCAGCCGGACGCCTAGCGGACCCAGATTGCAACCGTGCGCTCTTCCCCGACCCTTCCTCCATCTCAACCGAGCCCGACGTCTTCAAGACGGTGCGCTTGGTCCCGTACGCCATCCTTTCCGGCTGCAAGCTTCCGATTTCAGAGGGGGGAAAATTGGCTGTTCCGCCGGATTCCGCTTGTTAGGTAAATAGGAGAAGCGGAGTACGGCAGCTGGCTTGGAAATCGTGCTTATCCGCAGATTTCAAATCTTGGCGCCTAACAGAGCTTTGGTTTTTTCCACCCTTGAAATCTGCCTCTTTCATTCGCTTCTTCACCCAGCTCGCTCTCGGCCAAAGGTGGAGGCTTTCAGCTTCTGTTGCTTTCGTGGTTTGCGTGGATCACATTTAGATGGAAGATGGTGATGATATTTCCCCCGACGGCGACCTCCCACGAGGTATTTTTAATTCTTAAGGCCGCTCGATTGCTATCATGACGAAACCTGCGTTTTTTTCTTTCATAAAAAACGTTACTTTTGATATTGAGATTTTTTTTTTTTGAGTTGCTCTTTTGTGTTATCGATTGGTATTTTCCATAAATTTGATCGTTTGGATCTTCTTTGAAGGAGAAGAGAGACTTATGGATGGAGAAGACTATATTGAAGAAGAGGACAACGTAATTGTAGAGGAGGAACCTAGAAAAGAATTGTCAAGTTCGTACAGAATAAAAATTATTGAGATTTTGAGAAACCTACATTCTCCAGAGATAAAAATTTATTCAGATGCCTCTAGGAAGTTCATTAGTTTGTTGAGGGGGGAAATAGGTGGAGGGATCCTACGTGAGTACATTCAGTTGTCTCCACAATGCTCAGAAATCGTGGAAGCTTGGAGGATTCATCAAGGAAAACCTGGGATGGTGCATATATTGTCGTTAGTTTCTGTGATTTTTAGCCACCCTGAAGGGAAGTCTCAGACTAATGGATTAGGTAGGAATCTTGATAAATTTGCACGGTTGATAATTGACACCAAAATGAGTGACATTTATGCTGAACTTGATAGTAATGAATCAAGACGCCAGATGACAGCCCTGGACCTTTTGGCTTCAATAGTTAGGCGTGGTGGACGATATGCTTCTGAGGTTGCCAAAAATTTTGATTTTAAGCTGCAAGTTCTTTTTAAGATGTCAGGACTGCAAAAGAAAGGTAGGGAGGAGAGGCATGGCTTAAGACGGTCCATTAGGAGGGCATTTGTTGGCTTTTTCATGTCATTTATTGAAGTTGGGAATCCTAGGCTAGTGAAGCGGGTTTTGCAGCAGGGGGAGTTGTATTCCGTAGTGCTCCGTGGACTTGCAAGCGATGAGACTGAGACTATCACGTATGTCATCACCACACTTCAGAACAAGGTCCTTTCTGAAGATTCACTGGTTCCACCCTCTCTCCGGAGTGTTATATTTGGGAGCATCGCCTTAGAGCAGTTGTGCCACATTTCAGGAAATTCAATGGCAGGCCGTGCTGCTGAGCTTGCACATGAAATTTTGGTAACGGCATGCACTGATCCATGTAATGGTTTGATGCCTGGTTTAAAAATGAAGGGGAATGTGAAAAGGCTGCTTGAGCTGATGAGGAAGTTGAAGGTGACAGAGGTTGGTTGCCATAGAGATTTATTATTGGCTATTTCCACCAAGAGTCAATCCTTGGCTGCAGCTTACATGGATGCTTTTCCCTACAATGTTGAGCCTCGGCCATTGCCGTCATGGTCAGTTACATTTCCTAAATTACTTTTGTCTCCTTTATTATTCTTCTCTTTATAATATGGTTATTGCAGGTTTACTGCTGTATCCGTTGCAGCTGATGTCATTTCTTCTGTAGATACTGAAGCTAGTGCCTTGTCACTTGCTAATGCTTTTGAAAATCTGCCATCTACAGTCAGTGATCAGTTGCAAAACATCTTTAAGAGCATTGTTCCCCGACTCTGTAGTCGATCATTAGTAAATAAAGGATTGCTTCATGCTGACATTCTTGTTAAGCATGGTTCTCTCAGACTTATCATGGAATCACTTAAATCACTAAAAGTTCTTGTCACAACAATAGATAATGCTTTGAAAAATCGTCTTCATGAGAAAACCGTCAATTCACATGGCAAAGAGATTGTTGAACTGCATGGTTCTCCAGGGTTTAGTTGCTTTCTAAGAGTGGATAAGTTTGTAGACGATGGAGCTTTGTCCCCTGATAATGTAGGAACTACAAAATGGATGTCTCTAAGGCAACACACACTGGACGAGATAAGAGGGTTGCTGCCTGATCCTCAAGTTTTGCTCAAGTTGTTGTCTTCACTAAGTTACAAACATTCGGCAAAGCACTCAAAGAGCTCAAAGAGAACCAATACCATGGCTGAAGTTTCAGTAAAGAGATTGAAGTCTGACATCACTATAGAGAATGATGATATTGTTATCGGCGGAATTAATACTTTACCTGTGGCTGAGCTTGTTACATATGAAAATGAAGTTAATCATGAAGTTACCATCTGTGAGTTGGACAGGGACAAAGATCCTGGAGCGATAGTAGCTGAGATATGGAAATTAGATAAAGAGAAATTGGTCACAGGCAAAGAAGTGGATAAACAAGATTATTTTTATGCAAGGCTGCTTGATGTCATTGCACTCTATATGGTAATTCTGTGACTTGCTTTTCATTTTGCTTCAATAACATAACTCTAATGCATGAATATAAATAGAAACTTAAACTAGAAGAATTTGTTTCCTTTAGAGTGGGTACTATTCTAAAGATTGAGCTAGACTATTTGAGTACAGCATATCATGTTTAATTGATTGATTCTTGCAATTTTTAACTTAATTATAACATTTGATTCTGTTCGTCTGCATACATACTTCTACTTGCATGCAGTTGTTTTTCAGTGTGATCATATTATTTCCAGGTTAATCACACCTTATTACCACATTATTTTAACTGTGCTTTGTTTGGGAGCTCTGAATTGTTAAGGGATGCTAGTTGATGATAGCCACTGTCATGTTAAATCTTGCCATTTGACCAAGCATTTTGGTTCCAGAACAAAGAATGTAGAAAGAAAACACGTTCTCTTACAGTATAGCAAAATTTGAGAATGGAAATAATGGAGTCAAGTGAAACATAAATGTTTAATGTGCAATTAAGAAAACCATGATGTAATTTTACAGTCATTTATAAGTTTGATGCTTTTGAATCAATAGTTTGGCACACTTCCTAATTGGTTATGAATTATGGTTTTAACACTAGGAACTCTTAGTTTTAAAATGGTTCAGAACAGGTTATGAGCTCAATTTCTTGCTTTCCTTAATCATTTCACCATATTATTTGCTTATACGTTAGTCTCTTTGTGCATAATTTGTCTTGCCCATCTTTGGGTTCAATAGAAAGCCTAACTCAAACCTGGGATAAAAGAGATTCTATCACTAGTCTTAAAGTATTTGTAAGGGAAGCTATTGAAATGGTGACCCAATTAATGGTCGACAATTTCTAAGAATTGTGGAATCTTTTGTTCAGTTCTATTTATTGCGAAAGGAAAATCTAGAAGTTCTTTTGGTATTATGTTGAACAAGGATTATTGTATTTGTTTTACATTTTTTTCAAGAGACTTAAAATTTTATTTTGAGGCATTTGTTTTAATAATGATTTGAAATGACTACTTGCAGCGGATTTTGCCAAGTGCTTTCGAAGGTTCTTTCGACTTTTTCAAAATTCTGCCAAGTAATGTTTCAAGTCTTCCTATATCACAACAACAATCTCTATTGTATTTGCTGGTAGAGTCAATTGGACAATCTCCAGGAAATAGTGCTTCAGCCAGAATTCCAGATTTTATGTACAAACACTTGCAACCTTTAATTAATCTCTTGATATATTCACCATCTAAAGAAATTAAAGATTTAGCATATGTATTGGCAAAAGCATCCCTCATCAGCACTGGGGCATTCGACCAGAATATTTCAGAAGTTGATGCCTGGATGATCTCCTTACCTGGCTTTAGCCGAGCATCACATTCTTCCATGGATAACAAAAGGGCAGAAACATTTTGTAGCTTATATTCAGTTGTCATTTCATTTCTTTGTGATGCTGTTTCAACCGTGGGAAATAGTTTATACAAATATCTTGACCAATTGCACAAGCATATCTCTAGTCTTGAAAATTTTCACGGTAAAATTTTTAACCCTCAAATTATCTTGTTTGTTCATCTTGACCTTTCAGCCAAGTGGCTGTTAAGGCCATTAGATATTGTGTCTACACATTGTTTTTCCCATCCTATCCTCTGTTATTGTATAACAATTTTTGTAGTTGGTGATCTTGATTATGCTATATTTCACATAACTCAGCCTATGTTGAACATTGGGATGTCAGGTGTATTTTTGCTTCAGCATACTTCTGTCTTGAAAATATTTAAGTTAAAGATTTCAGTTTTCAAGTGAGGAAACTTGTTTGTGATTAGATTACAAAATAAATCATCTGCTATGCTATCTTGGAAAGGAATTCTTTTGGGTTGAAGTTTTTTTTCCTTTCTTGTATTTGCACTTTGATTAAATTTATGAATTAATGGTAGTTATTTATACTGAGAATATTTTATAAAATAATTATACTCCATTCAATTGTATACTTGGTAGGAACATGAAAAATATAGACTGGGCCCTTTGCCAACAATTTTAGATTTCCAGCATTTTGTCGCTTGCAATTTGTGTGAGCATGGTATATACTTTTTTGTAAAGTATCCGTATTGCCTCATGCCTCACTCTCAGCTGCTTGCTTTTGTTTATGTGCTAAAAGTTGTGCTGTAATGGTTACTTCTACTCCATTTGCCATTAAATAGTTTGTAACTTTTTGGTACCTATGAAATAATTTGCATGCTTTTTCTTTATGACTTCTGTGATGAGCTTGACCTTTTTAGGTATGACTTCTATTTTCTCTCTTTTCTGTTATATTTATTGAGCTCATTTTCTTGCTCAAACTGGCCTTGATTGCCACTTTAATTTCTTGTAGATGATTCCCCTGGATTTAGCCCTTTGATTATTTGCATCTTTCAAAAGTGCTTGAGGTTGCTCGAATCAGATACGGGAACCTTCAAGTTATATGAGAGATCTGTTGTTTCATTGTATGTGTCTAACACTCTAAAATTGATTTTAGAATCACAGGTATACAGTCTTTGCTACCCTCTCTAAAATTTTCCTATCTTATGTTTGATGCATATGACATTCATGTAATATTTGATAGGTAGACATGAAAATACTGCCTGGTCTTATAAATTCAATATTGAATGAGAAATTTGTGGATGATTCAAAGAATTCACTATGTGAATGGAGGCCACTGAAGAATCTATTTCATTTCTCCCAAGATCTTTTAGACCAGAAAGGATTTACTTTGTACTCCATGCCAGAGTTTACAACAGAAGGACTTGACTCTTTCCAATTTATTCATTCCAAAATGAAGGAACTTGCAGATCAGCAGCAAGATGAAGTAGCCTTTGCACTTTTTTCTTCAATCATATGTGCTCCGGTTGAGGATCTCCTAAGAAATCTTCATTTCCTTTTCACAATTGCACCACTGCAATTTAATTCTCTTGTCCAATTCCTGTCATATCTACTCTTTGTCGAGCCAAAATTTCTTATTGAAGCTATTAATTTGTGTCCAAATATGTTTCTTTCTTGTCAGAATAAGATTGAGGATGTAATGGTAGTACATGACTGCAAAGGTGATTTCAACCATTCGTTGTTTATAGATGATTGTTTGGCTGATATAACATTATTCTCAGATGCTGCTGTTTCCAAAAATTCAGTTACTAGTGCATTGTCTTCATTTTTAAGGCATGCTCCTTTTTGTGCACTAGTTTCTTCATTTGTTTGCTTGGGAAGCTACGGGAAGTACTCAATCAGAATGTTAGAAATAGTGCACTCGCCCTTATTTATAGATCTGCTTAAAGATAAGATAGCCAAAGGTTCAATTGATGACTTGGTTTTATTTCTTGGATGTGTACTCTTTTGGGCTCACCGTATACGGTCATTTTATAAGGCTGAGCCATCCGATGTTCTTGAAGAACTCTTCCAAGTGTGCTTCACTCTTGTAGAGTGCATCTTTGAGCATATTCTGGCAGATTCCTCAGCTGCAGTCAAATCCTTTGATGTGGAAGGATCTTCATTAACTAAAAATGTTATAGATGCTGTTCAGCTCTTTCTCAACCACCCACTTATTTCATGGTCTATATCAGATCCAATATGCTATAGCAAAGATGTTGGAAATGATAAGCTGCTAGATGCTACCGAATCTTTTGATTCTCTTGTAATTTACTCAAAGCAAAATTTTCACAAAATGGACAGTCTTGTGTTGCAACGTTTAACTAAGGTTTTTGAAAATTTCTTGTCTTTGATGAGTCAAGATCGGCGTTCCTCCCAAAGTCATGTATTTGTTGAATCTGTTCTTGAGGTTTGTAGGCGCCTAATTCAGAAGACAGCCTTCTCGTTCAGGGAAAAGTTTGATGTTTGTGTTGATAGGAGTTGTATGATTGGCCTTCTTCCTCACTTCTATATCTTTTACTCCATGATGAACTTCTGTTTTCCTTTTGATCTTCTTGAACTTGCTAACTGGATGTTTTCAAAGATAGAGACCAGAACTTCTAGCTGCAGTTCAGAGGTTCTTGTGCCTCTTCATTTCTGTATGTATATTGCTGATAGTGCATTGGATTTGCTATACAGTTATATGAAACAGAGGAATGACGTACATGGATCATATGAGTTTTATCGAGTGGATGAGAAAAGTTTTAATGTTGCCATTCTTCAGAAGGTTTACTGCAATATCATTGATTTGGTCTTATGCTTTAATATGAAAACTGCAATTGCTTGCCTTCTGAAAGCTGTTTATATTGTGTACAATCAGAAGTCTTCATATATTCACCCTAATTCTCTTCCATTGTACATGCTATTTTCTAGGATGATCATCCATAGTCCAATGAATTTGGTTATCTGCTGCATAAATTCCACAAGCAAGGTTAAGGGAATGTTATTGTCGTTGCTTATGGAAGTAAGTCCTTTGTTCATGAATCTCTTTGGACAGATATTCTTGGGCATTTTGAAGAAGAGTACATCTGTTTGTGATTTCCTAAATATTGATGGTGGATGGTCACAAAGGACTAAGGTGGTTAACCAGAACTGCAACTTTTGCCTTTCTGAGGATGATTTTATGCTTCTACTTCCAGCTGCTTTGTCATATGTCACCTCACATATAAAGGATCTTAGATCTAATAAAATTCTGATATTCTACTCTAAAATTCTTTTGGAAAACTTTTTAAATTGGAAGAGCTATGTGTCTGGCATTATTTTAATGGAAAAATCCTCTCCTGAATATCTACTCACATCACCTGAACATTTTCGTAGATATTTGAACAATTCTCTCCTTGGAAAAGCACTCACTATGCTGCACTACTTTTTCACTTCAAATGGGAATTTAGTTGGGAAGAAGCAACGGCTGCAGATATTTAATTCTCTTTACTCAAATTCCTTAGAGCTACTTGATGATAACCTCAAAGAACTATGCAGTTGTTCTTATGAGGAATCTTTGAAGATTATTATTGATATTTTTGCCAAGATATCATTTACAAGGATGTTATTATCTCCTGTGGAAACTTTGTCACAATGTGTGGAATCAGAAACCAGAGCATCCGGTGAGAAGACTCAGAAAAAGGATTCTGTAAGATTGAATCGCGCAAAGTTGAGGTTTATGACTATATTGGTTGGTTCATTGGATCAGATTGTCAGCATATTTCCTCTTAAGAATGGTAGCTCTTCCAATTCTTGTGCCCCTGTTAGTTATAGTATGCACTGCTACATGGAACATTATATTTTGAAAAACATCATTGAATTGGCTATTGACATGAGGAACTATCTTTCTCAGATACCTTCTGTTCCGTCTCTAGATCACTTTATCAGATCTTGCCTCCAATATAGGTTTGAGGATCCTGCTACTTTAAAAGCAATTCGTTGCTTTCTAGCTGCACTACCTGAAAAGACATTTTCTTCATCTGAAATTCTTGGGCTTTTGCTTGGACACTCTAAGTTTGTTTCTACAATTCTCTCAAGTGAGACTTTTGCTGATTCATCTGCTTCAATGGCTAATGAGCAGTCACTCCCAAGTGTTCTGAAATTTCTTGACGTCTCTAATAGTGTCCATGAATCTGCTAAATTCATGGTCAGAAGAAGCTCTGATAGAGACGAAAGAAGGTTAGAATTGATTAAGTTGGTCAGAGTTTTGTATCATTTTGAGCTTAGAGACTTGAATGTGAAACCTGAAACCAGTGTCAGGGATTCAAGGGAGTTATTTATTCTTCTTTTATCTTCTTATGGCGCAACTTTGAGTAAAACTGATTTGGAAATACTCAATCTGATCCATGAGATTGAATCAATTGAAGGAACTAAATATGACAAAATTGCTGAGATGGATTATTTGTGGGGTAATTCTGTCTTGAAAATAAGAAAAGAAGTTGTACATGACGGCCAATCCTCTTTTGCCATGACATCTTATTGTGAATTGGCTGAAGATCAACGCAAAATGCTATTCAGAGAGAATATGCCAGTTGATACGATCAATTGTGTGATGACAGTTTTGAATTTATGTCATGATGGGTCTCAATTAACTACTTCAGTGCCTATAGAAAATCTTCTTCAGGATAAATTCATTGATGTGATAGAGGTAATTCCAGCTTTCCTATAATTGTTTTTTTGTATTTTCCAAAAATTTACTTGTCACAAAGTTCCCTTAAATACTCGTTCTGGTACTTCTGCAGCAACCTTCAACATGCGACTCAATTCTAGGATATGATCCTGCTTTCATATTGCGGTTCTCACTCCATTGCCTTGTGATAGGGTTCATTGAACCCATTGAGTTTTCTCAGCTAGGCCTGCTTGCTGTCGCTTTTGTAAGCATATCTTCTGTAGATGAAGAGTTGCGGAAATTGGGGTACGAAGTCCTTGGAAGATATAAATTATCACTTGAGGTATAGAAATGTTACTATAGAAGCATACTTTACTGAATTACTAAATATAACTCATTTATTTTATTTTTTCTTTGTCTATTGATGTGGCGCCATATCTAATAAAATATATTATCACCTACAACCTTCGTTGATCTTCTTATCAGTCTCTTTCTAGTTCCACTGAAATATCTACTTATGAATTAGGCTATGTGATATATGTGACTCAATGACACTTATTTGACATTTAGCTCTGACATGCAAGTAACACCTGTGCCTGGCTGTGTCTATGTATGTTTTTTATCTAAGGTTTGGTTGGATAATTTCACGTTCTAGTCTTTTGCCTATTTATCTCCAAAATGTCTTTCATATGTTGGTAAGCTGCATTTCCCTAGCAATTGATGATTATTTAAACATAATTTTCACTTTCTTGACATTATTAAGGTTATTAAATCGTTTGTGTTGTGTTTTTATGGACTTTTATGCGGCCCTCTATGTACATCATCTTAAGTTACATTGTATCATCAAACTAGCCTATTTATCAAATCTCAAAGTCTTATAAACTGCAAGCTATTTTTTCTCTAGAAACCGATTTACCACTTAATGTAAGAAATAATGGGTATAATTTATTAGTCCAATATCTAGTTCTTTGATTTAGTTAGACCTAGAGCTAGAAGCTATATTTACATGAATTTAATCTCCTTGAGAAAATAATAATACAAATTTTACTTCTCAAGTTGGTATTGGAGCAAGATTTCGTCCTTTCTATGCCATTGCTATCTTATCTCTCTTATTCACTCCTATCCCTTATTCATTGGCTCATTGCCCTTGTTTCACTTGGCAATATGAAGTTTCGTCCTGCCTAGTTTCACTTAAACAGTCTAGTTGCTCATTCTAGTTCCATTGCCTTGAGATTACTCCTCTCTCCCCTTAGTCGCCTTCGCTCTACCCCTTGGATAGTTAAAAATCCCTTGACTGGATGACGATCCCTTTCCTTCCTTGGATCAATGATCCCCCCTTATAGTGCCAATTTGTGATCCCACCATAGTTTAATAGTCCTTTTATCTTCATGGATTAACAAATCTCGTCCAACTATATGTTGATCCCTCCCTCTAAGATCACTTGTCATGCTCAACCACTACCTTCTTTATAATGCTTAAGCCTAAATTAACTTGTTAGTTCATCTAAGCTTATAAAGCTTCTTTATTGGTCTAGAACTCCCATGAGGGCCTGAACTTACACATTCGTTCTCTTTGGCTTAAAGCTTGCTGTTTCTATCAAGTTTGAAAGTACAACTCAGTTGATTATCCCTAACTGACAATAGAAGAGTCTCAGTGGTGGCTGTACCATCATGTAAACATCCTCTGCAACACCTCACCATGCCTAAGATTAAGTCTGTTATGATCTGGAGGTCATATGTCAATCCATCAAATTATGTTGCCTACCTCTTTAGTACTTAAGGATACAACAATACAGGTTGCGCATGTGGTGTTCATGGGTATATGTAGTTATTATGAAAGATATTGATATGAAAAACCACTAATATACATGTAATAAAATATATTAATCAACACATCCAATTCATACTTTTGCAGAAGATGTTAATGAAATAACAATTGCTTGGTCTAGTGGTAAGCGAACTAGATGTAGAGGAGTTTTGGCCAAAGTTGGGTTCTTATGGTTGTGTACTCATTATTATCAGTGTATTTTGATAATCAGCCGTGCAGGCTAATTCCAATGATGATGAGTTGTTAATCCAAGAGTACAACTTCAGAAGATGCATATGTTTAAGTTTAGTGCAGATACTTATCCTAATCCTTCCGGCCTAAGAGCATATCAGAATGCTAGGTAGATCCATTAAAATTGAGGACTTTGCAGAATCACCTTTGTGGTTTCACTTTGGGGAATAATCCGCACTAGTCAGCAGTGTTTGTACCCAGCACATGCAA
>JBAMIE010186301.1:0-12538 GCA_037177295.1 Kaempferia parviflora | reverse complement strand
TGGAGATGATCGGAGAAGAGCACAGGCGCGTCAGGGGAGCACTCATGCAGTTCCTCAAGCCTGAAGTGCTGAGGAGGTACGTCGGCATGATCGACGACGAGGTCCAGCGTCACTTGCAGATCAACTGGCTTGGCAAGACCAACGTCAAGGTATATATACCCGATATTCATGCCCGACTCCAAAGCGCCCGGAAGTGATCTAGGTGTTCAAAATTCTGAGTGTGTAGGGTGCCGGAAGTGATCCGGGTGTTTAAAATTCTGAGTAGATACGCACCAGAAGTCGGGCAGCATATAGAAATCCGATAAAATCCTTTCGATACTACTTAAGTTAGGCTTCAACAGAGAGTGAAGCTAGCTAGAGAAAAAATGAGAATTCTCCTCTCTTATAGGATGGCTAATTGTGTGAAGATAGAGCCAGTTTCGGTTCAGGTCCTACCCGTGTAACTAGGTCAATGGGTAACCGGCCCGTTAACCTAGTTACGAATCCAGTCTAGGTCTAGTTCGGAGCCGGCCAGGGTCGGGTCTATGTGGTAGGCTAGTCAACCAGTAGATATGGATCTAATTCACATGTGTTTGAGTTTGGTGACTTGGATGGGGAATCCTACCTGAGTATCAATTGTTGTTATTGTATTTGACAAGCGAGTGATGAACAATGATGCAGGTGTATCCATTGACGAAGGGTCTCACATTCGACCTCATATGCTCCCTGGTTCTTGGGCTCGAGAGAGGGAAAACCCGAGAAGCACTCTTCAAGGACTTCGCCGAGATGTTGAGCGGGGTGTGGGCAGTGCCGATCGACCTACCCTTCACCACATTTGGCAAAAGCTTGAGAGCCCGGCGAAGAGCTGCACAATTGATCTCTGGCATTGTCCGTTGGAAGAAGACTTTGATGGAGCAAAGAGAGTGTTCCCCTGATCAAGATCTCATCACTTGTTTGCTCGGTCTAGGAGGTGATGGAAATTCAGAGCCCTTAACGGAGGAGGAGATCGTCGACAACATAGTCCTCGTCATGTTTGCCGGCCACGATACCTCGTCCACTCTCTTGACCTTCATAATCCGTCATCTTGCCAACGATCCAACCAACTATGAGCTTGTTCTCCGCGGTAAGCAACAACCAATTCTGAAAATTCAAACTACTATAAAAGACAAAGAACCATGCCTATTACTTCTCTTGCGTTGTCGGTGTCAGAGAACGAAGAAATAGCGAAGGCCAAAGCTACAAGCGAAGCATTGACATGGGATGACATTAACAAGATGAAACACACATGGCGCTTGGCGATGGAGGTGCTAAGGATGATTCCTCCTGTCTTTGGGAACTTCAGAAAGGTCCTGAAAGATGTTGAATATGAAGGTTACATCATACCGAAAGGATGGCAGGTAGTTCAAAGATCTCAACGGCTACTTTAGGTTAACAAAAAAATGTACTTACATGGAACTTGTGTAAAATCTAACCCTTTTTCCAACTATTTGAAGGTACTTTGGGCATCCAGCACAACGCAAATGGATGAGAATATCTTCAAGTCTCCGGGGAACTTTGATCCTTCACGGTTCGAGAATCCGTCGTGCATTCCTCCATACTCCTTTGTGGCGTTTGGCGGAGGAACAAGGATATGCCCCGGGAATGAGTTTGCAAGGATAGAAACCCTGGTTATGATGCATTATGTAGTCACAAGATTCAAGTGGAGATTGAGCTGCAAAGATAATGGTTTTGCAAGGATTCCCCTACCGACGCCTACCGATGGACTCCCAATTGATCTCGAGCCAAAGAATTGATCAAATGCATAGCGGAGTCTTGTTATAACACAGTAAGATTATGGCTAGTAGGAGTAAATGGGACGACAATAAGAATAAGAATGAAAACCTCGAGAACATGGGACGATATGAGAATAGTCTCAACAAGCACTCTTTTTATATAGATTCTGTGCATATATATAGATCCAAACTGGTATATTTACAAGTAAATGAAAACCTTTCATTGTCGATATAAACCCTTCTGAAGAACTGTAGAATAATCCCCAAATTGGAGGTCGGTAGGGGGATACAACTCGAAAACATAAGAAACCGGCACACTGATGTGGTTGTTTATCCTTGTGGTGTTCCTTGAGCCAGAAAACTTACCGAAACTTGATTCGTCGAAGCAAAACGATTCGGTAAGAAAGAAAAAACACTCCCTTGCCAATTTCTCCACCTGAAAGAATCATGATTTGTCATAAGCAGTAGAAAGATCGAAAATATGACAGGTGAATGAAATGATGATTCTCAAATAGAGAGAACAAATCGATATACATGTTTCTCTAACAAGGTTAGTATTCTCTATATCATGTTAACTATTTCAAATGCTAGTTAAAATTTTGCGATGCAACTTCAAACAAAGAGCACAATCGGGATTCAGAACGTTAGACATACCTGTAGCTGTGCGAATTTGACATTGTTGATGGTTATAATTACCCGAATATCAAACAAAGTATCGGCCAAAATTTTGACAGCGAGATGACAGAATAAATCCTGTAAAAGATGGTAATGCCTCGCCGCATCGTCCTCGATGTCAGCAAACCATAACACACACCTAACTTGCTCCCAAGGAATTGAAATTTCATTGCTTTTCAAAAAAGCGTACCAGGGTTCAGCTACATCGCACAACACTGTGATCCCAAGTGATTCCTCAAATTCAGAGTATGAGCGATGTGTAGTGGCAATTATCTTGTTCGCATCATACATTTGTGCGAGGTTAACCGAAAAAAATAGATCATTGTCATTCAAGACAAGAGCATACTCGTAGGGCATCATTGGAAGCAACTGCAAGAAGGAATCAGCAGAAGTAGTTCCATCTTGTAAGCAGAAATTCGATGCTCTCCTACCACTACTGCTATAGTCGTGTAGGAAGAGACACGCATTTCCATTCCGACATCCCTGCACATTCACAGAATACTAAATATGCTATCGGAAAGGAAATTAAATTTAAATATAATCTCAAGAACCAAGGAGAATGTACCAAAATAAATAAAATTTCACCAAATATGATATCATTTCATAGAGATACATACGCAAAGAACATTACACATCAATTACTTTTGGTCAAATATTACTTGATGCAGCCGTAACATTTAGCAGAGTTTCCAGTGTGTGCAATTGCAATGCGGTAGACAAAAAATCAAAGTTAGTAGCCTTTAAGAACTCAATAAGAGAAGTGATCCAGATGAAACAGATTGCATCAACAATGCAGACAATGAATTCTAAGAATTTGACACTGACAGAAAGGAGATGCTTCAACCAATGTATTTTCTTATTTGCTCATACTATATAAGGCAACTATGATACTGATCTTTATAGCTCGGTTTTTCAAGAAAGACGAAAAGAGAAATAGAAAGAATATATAGCAGATATCAATTTTGATACTGTAAAAGAAATCAAATCATGATTCACAACTAGTCATCTTTCTACATATTTAATGTCTTCTTATCGTACATAACACCGAAAGCACAGGAGTGTAAGTACCTGAAATGTATGGAAAAACCTGCAAAATGGCCTCTGGGACTGATATGAGTGAGAATAGTAACAAAGGTCTCCCTTGTTGCATGCTCCGATCGCGAAGAATTTACAAATAGCAGGCTCATTGGCTTGAGAAACAGTTGCGGTATTGGGAAGTAAACCAGATGTGTCTTCCACATATTGCATTCGCATCTGTTCGAACATGGTTGGATATGAGTGATAATGAGAGTCACTTTCTGGTTGCAAAGAAAATTAAGGGAAGAGGAGTTTTTTTATACATACTTCTTTAACAATACTTTTCAGTTTCTCAGATACAGATGTAGCACCAAAATCATCAGGAGCAACATATGGTAAAGCGATACATTTTTGTCGAGTTGCAGTATCAAGGTTCTCGTCTTCCAGTGTTAGGGCATCCAAATCTGTTGCCAGCTCAGATTGCAAAATGCATGTGTGCTTGAATGTATATGGCTCGAAGTAACATGGAATTTCGATTTTTGCAAGAAAGGCTGGCCTAAATCGATGCAGTATCTCGACAGTTTCTTCATCTGCAGAAAATGAATTCAGGTAAGGAAAAAAAATTGCAAAGGAAGCATCGATAGACTCTAGATATTTTCTCACAAATTTCAGAGAGAGTGTGCAGTGACGTCTGAATAAGGTTGTGAAACGAGCACCATTCTTCTTCTAGTTTAGAAACCAAAACTTCTGAATACGACGATTCACCAACATTAACAACGTGCTTTAGTCTTTCCAGACGGTGCTTGTCCTTAAAGAATCAGGGCAAACACAAAAGAGAAGTTTAAAATCACTGGCCTAATATTTGGTAAAAATACTACAAGAATGCACGCATATACCATAAAAGATTTGTCGCCTATTTAAAATTCAAGAAGAAACCGATCAATTGCCTTTTGTTGTTTATTCAGTTAGGTTAACTCTAATAAATGAGAGTTAGAACTCTAGTTAACAAAATTCCTAAAGATGTATCCTTCGATAAGTTCAATGGAGAGTTAAGATTAAAGCAACTTACTCATCAACATCATCTAGTGTGTGTCTCAACCATTTGAGGCCAGCTACATATATGGAATTATTTCATTAAGCTTTATGCAAAACTTTATCGATAGTAATATTCAAATCAATTCAATCTTTTGAACAACATTTTTTTTTTTCACTCTTACCTTTAACTCCTTCCTCATCGATAAATTAAACACATCGTCTTTGAACAAGTTCATATCATCTCACCCATTTTACCTTATTTTAAGACAAATAGAGATGAAGATATCGAGAATAGAATTATCAAGATGAAGATAATAATGGTGATCAAGATCGTACATGATAATGGATACTAATGTTAAAATTATTGAGAATAAAATAAATAATTATCTAAAACTTTAAGTTTACACCAAGAGTCAATCATAAATTAATGTTTTTACATTAGAAACAAATGAGCTGTGCGAGAAATAGTTCCATGATGTTTGTTATTGGCAAACATATTCGGATAGGTGAATGTTTAAATAATTCAATGCTTAAATTGTGACTAAAATCTTGAAAAACTAAAACTTTTATCATAAATTAAACTAAAATAAAATAAAGAAATGTAAACTTAAATAAGAGAATACTTAAGTTGGATGGACAAGAAAATACTGCAAGAGTTTTTGATATATTAATTTATTATACACAAGGAGATGTTGGTGAAGATATTGTCAATGTCATAGAAAGTGAATGATTGAAATGGAGAAAGTTCTATAGTCCCATAAAAATGTCATGCATATCTTCAGGTAAACGAGAAAACTTTATAAGATTGTGAGGGTCAATATATTTTTAAAATGGTTTTTAAATAAGTACCTTAAAAACCCGCTCCCAAAATTGAAAGGCACACAAATTTGCCATCAATGAAGCTTCCTTCTTTGCAATGGGCTTGCAGCTGCTACTATCAAAGAAATTTTCTACATACTTCGGAAAAGAAGATAGGAAAATTGTCAGTAAAAAGAAAATCACAGATATCAAATAAACAACTAGTTCCCATACCAAATTTTGATTGCCAAAAGGATAATAAATTGGAGGTGGTTGGACGTCCATTAGGATACTGATAATGATTCCCTCGCGAAGTATCCCGACCTGACAAAACTTCAATGCCAGCATTGAAGCATCAAAAGAAAACGGCAAACTATCAAGTAAACGCCCATAGAATGTTGGCTCGTAGCGGCCTCTGCTAGAAAGAGGCTTTTCCAATGCGTTCATTTTGACTAGCAAACTAAGAGCATCCTCCACGATATCTTTCTCTGGAGGATCCAAAACTTTCTGCAATAAGACTGTCATATGGCAAAGGTCAAGTGTTAGGCCGCTAAAGCCCTCAGCAAAGCATGTCAAGTGTGGACACAAATCATATTTATCGACATGAATGGCAAAGGTGGCATAGGAGAGATTACCCATGTCGCTTGTTACACTACGAGATTTCAAATCATCCTTGTTATAAAAAAATAAGTATACAAGATTCATTCTCGTCATTTTGAGTTCAAGTAGACTTATAAAACCAAATTAGCAAGTAAAATTAAATGTAAACTTCACCTTTGGGATCATTGATTGCTTTAGACTCTGAGCAGCAAACCATGAGCACCTGCTGCCTCAATGATAATCTCAATATTGCTGGATCTTCGTGATCATTTAAACTATTATAGAATGGTCTTGAGACTAACCGATATATTTCACCATCACAAGTTCGACCAGTTCGCCCCTTACGTTGCTCGGCCTCAAATTTCATAGAGCATGCCATATCAGCAAGAAATCTTACAACACTGAAAAACCTATATGAAAATAACTAATCACCTGTGATTTAGACACCCAAACAAGCTTAGAGAAATCTGCTTTTCTGCCAGGATCCCAGAAAATTTGTAAAGATCGGCATGAATCAATTACATAAGCTAATCCAGGTATCGTGACTGATGATTCAGCAATATTTGTTGCTAGTATCACCTGTTCTTCAAATAAAGGAATAGAGAAAAACGAACCACATTACTTTGGGAAGTGCTTTAAGAAAAGTAATAAAGTTTCTTCCAAATAAATTAGCAGAACTTCCAAAGCATGTTAAAAAATGTACATGCAAGTCTTAAAATCATATGGCTTCGTGTTCATATCATATGACACATTATGATTCGCATGTAAAATGATATGTTTTTATATGTGAAACAAAATTTAAAAGGACCATGACAATTCGGTCAGTTTCAATATGATTCAAAAAGCCCGGTAAATAGTAATCCAACTAATCAAAAGTAATTTAACCCAGTAGTCACTATAGAAGTTTAAAAGGCAAAGATAATGAAATCTTAAAATTAACAATGAAAAACAAATAAGAAAATTTTAACACGGTGAGACAAAATAACTGAGAGGAACAAATCACAATGATATTCCAAATGACAACAACGGTGAAATAGGTAGGAACTTAGAAGGCATTTCATGTGCACAAAAATGTATTTTGGCCGGTTCTGTCAATGATATAGGAATAGTTCAAATACAAATAGTATAAAATTTCAATCTCCTATGAAAGACAAAAATAATTAAAATAACACTTTTCTTATCTAAAACATACAAGGCCAGGTTGGTGTTAATGCAATACCTCATTTATGATTCTCTGACATTCGTCTTACCTTATAGTTAACTCAAAGAATTAACTGATCATCAAATGAGATAGCAAAAAAAATTTTAGAAACAACAATTAACTACTATAGATTACCTTACGGTGAGATTGGCAGGCTTTCATTGCTAACAGTGCTTGCTTAGTGTCAACGCTTCGGTGAAGAATGTGTATTTTGAAGAGTAAACTAAGATGTCGTAAACGAACCCATTGCTGCTCCAGAGAATAATATGTTGGGAGGAATACCAATATACTTTTTTCAATGTCTGGTTCACTTTCATGAATATGCATCACTAACTTGTGAATAATTTCATGTAATTCAGGTTTAATATCAGCATCACCAGGGACCCATTCTGAACAGCATGTCGATGACACCGAATCAAAATCCATGCCCAGATGCTCGGCAACCTGATCAGAATATCAAATTCAGTAATTATCTATATGATATGGAAAGTTGACAGATTTCTGTTACAAGAATCATGCAGCAGTAACAACATTAGCTTAATATATGTTCCAAATTGCAGACACAGGGAAAAAATGAAAGCAATATTTTATCATAACAAATACATAATACGAGAAAAATGAAATTTTTATTTCACCACCAGTATTACCTCTTATTTCAAAATGCACTCGACTTTCAAAATTATAAAATACCCCAGAGTTCAACAAGAAAACTGCTGGATATATTTTGGGGAAATTTTCATTTCACCTTCCATAGGTTACCTCTTTTTCCAAACTGCCCTCAGATTTAATCCAGAATTTTCCAAAGCTTTCCACCCTGAAACCATTCACCCTCAATATCATCTTCTCATCGATCATGGAATCCTCCTCAACCATAATCATGATATTGGAACTAATATCAATCTTAATGGTTCCAATTAGGGGTGCAAACGAATCGAACCCGTTCGCGATTCATATTTGAAATTATCGAATTCGAGCAAAACTCTAACATATTTGATAATTTGTTAAGCCGAATTTGAACCAATAATATTTTGTTCGTTTATTCACGAGCTGAACTCGAATCGAACTCTAATTATTGCTATACAATTTTAATTTAAATATGCTCAAATTAAGGTCCGAATAATTCGAATCGAACTCAAATTTAAGTCATTTCAAACTATAGTTCGATTCTGCTCAAATCAAGTCGAACCGAACTCAAGTTCAAATTTTATTTCGAAACGAGGTAGAGCCAAAATTATTTGTATTTTTGAGCTTCAAATCGAATTTGAATATCACATATATTTTTCGAGCACGAACTCAAATATCAATATTTCATATTTTCGGCTCAATTTAGCTCTTTTGCACTCCTAGTTCCAATTATCTCCTTTGTCTATGCGAATTTGAAGTTCTTGTTGGCTCTTATGGGAAGGACAACGATCCAAATCTCCAACTACAGATGAGAAGGATGTGATATTGTTAGTGTGTTAACTATTTGTTGTGCTTCTAGTTTCGCGAGGATGTCAAGTCAGTTGTGCAAGACATTTGCTAACAGCTGATTTTACCCAATAGAAACTGCTGTGTGCACATCAATGATAGGCATGTCCAAAAGATATCTACTGATAGATTGATTGAACCCTAGACAAGGAGTAACGATTTAAATTTTATGTGGGCTGGAAATACCAAATCGGCAAATCCCATTCTTCAAAGCTTCCAGCCACCATAGGTTACAAGGACTAATCTTTTAGCAGAGCAAACATATTGTTGTATGACATTTAGCTTTTTTACTTGGGTGGTAAAATCAAGAGGAAAGGAAAAGGACGAACCTAAGTCATGCAATCAAAAGTAAATTGATAACTAATAGGTAAGCCGTGAGCCACACATCATAAATGGTTACGATTCCAAGGGAAGTCAAATATCAGAGTTTGAGCCCCTTGTTTGAATATGTGAATTTGGCCACCTTAAGCAATATCAGCCTATCAAACAATGTAGATCTTGTTACTTCTTCGCAATAAGGTATCAACAATTCAAAATTTTGCCAAGCAGTCAACCAAATCTAATAAAACAATGAAAACATAAGTCTTAAACTCACCATCAACATTCAACATCATATGAATGAGAACGAGCAGATTTAGCTAACCTGTTCGAGATAGAGAACCTTCCTCTGGAAGATGCTACTTTGTTGTGGTGCATTTGGTATTGCAATAACTTCCACTCTTTCACCCCTCCCAAGGTCTTTAAAATAATCCTTATATCTTGTAATATCAGCTGTGGCAGACATGAGAACAACCCTAGGCAAAATTGGAGCAGCGTGAGTCTCTAGCATGAAGACAATTTCACATAACTAAAATAGGCCGTGTATTTTTCTGATAACATATCAGATGTCCCATGACCGTGTGACCATCTGCTTATGAAGAAACAATAGCATATAACTAGATATGGTTGTCTTGAGGCATTGAATTAGCACGGTGCAACTGACACAGACCAAAGTAAGATCTGATCATGTTTCGACACACTTTATAAATATAAACCTTGTGCCAATCATCAAAAACCACGCAATGAAACAAAGACTGCAGTGAAGAATAAGAGCCTTGACCAAAATAGGAAATTTGAGAAATGGGAAAACAGAACATGGTACCAACCTCATGTCATTGTTTTTCATCATAAGCAGTTTAACACAGGCAAGAAGAAGGTCTGATTCTACTGATCGTTCGTGCACTTCATCAAGAATTATAACCTTATACTTGAGTGCAATTAATCCCTTATCACGCATTTGTTCCAGTACAACACCAGCAGTTTTGAAGACAATTTTTGATCTGCAACAGGATAGAAGGAAAAAAGTAAGCCTCCTAAAGTTCAGAATCAACTTGAGAAGGAACATTCATCTTCATACTATCCAATATCATAGACTCTACGAGATGGAGAACTTTAGGTGGAGCAGACACACCAGGAGAGTAAAGATCAACAGAAGAGCAGTAACAGATTATACTAGCTAAATGTAATATGGAATTACTATCCTTGTCTTTCCCATCAACAATATACAATCTAACACTAAAAGAACAAAAGAAAAGAAATAGTATAACAACTAAAGAAAATCTCATTTTCCATGGCACTTTTTAAGGAGCAAATACCGATTTGAGCCAAGGTCGGATACATTTGAGTGCCCTATGTGATATCCAACCTCCTGTCCAACTTCACAATTACGTGCTTTAGCTACCATTCCTGCTATTACAACAACAGCAAATCTTCTAGGTTGTGTGCACAATATCGGTTCAACATTTTCTTCGAGCAAGAATTGTGGAACTTGGGAGCTTTTACCTGTAACATAGTGGGACAACAATTTAAAAAAATAATAAATGATGATAAAGAACCAAAGTACAACTTTATAAGATTGATAAAACAATAGTTGTGCAAATTAAATAAACAAAAAATGAATTCACCGAATTAAACTTTATTTTGCGATACACAGCACCAAGCATTGCGTTCTCTATGAACAAGTTCTTTAAAGTTAACTACTATTAAGCAATCACTGATGATTATGAACTATCAGCGCACACGGATTTTTATGTCATCCAAAATCAAGACAGAGAAAAGAAAAGGAACCATCTTTAGCATGAACAACGCCACATCAGCACAATGCAACTGGCAAAAAAGCACCAAAGAGGACTTCAAATGAAACCTAAGTCGAAGTACGATCAGCAAAGCATCCAGGTCATACCGCAACCGGTATCGCCGACGATGAGGGTCACTCGATTTTCCTGGACCTTAGCGACGATCTTCTCGCGGAGAGCCATGACGGGGAGTGGTGGACGGCCGCCGCCGGCGGGATTGGAGGAGGAGGCTCCCCCCAGTGTCTTTCCCATGTAACTTCGAGGCGAAGAATGCGGAGGAGACGGCGCTGTCGCCTCCACTTTCCTCTCGCCCTGCTTTTTAAAGTCACGGACCGAGAGGGGCACAGTACGGTTTTGGGAAAATTTTCGAATACGCCAGTGGATTTCCTAAAATTACCAAGAAATCTCTAATTTCAATTTTTTTTTACCAAAAATGGTGCTTTTATTTATTTATTTTCCTCTCCTATAGCCTTTTATGCCTTGTTAAAATATGAGAATTTCATTAAAAAAACCTTTAAAGCAAAGTAATCCCGTAAAAAATTGAATGCGAATATTACCATATATTAATTTTTATTATTCAAATTAAATTTATTTGGATAAAAATCAAAGGTCAAATTTTTATATATAAATCATCAAATGAACGTCCCATTTTTATCAAAAAGAAAAAAAATCTCTCGTTTTTCACTATATAGCCGAATATGATTATGCAATTGTCTCCCAATACTATTAAGTATGGATATCTCCCATCTAAATCTCTCACTTAATTTTTTAATAGATTGGACATGTTGTATTAGCTACTATTTTGTAACTGCTACAATATAAATGTCAGGTGAGCAAGTTGAATTTGTATTGTAACAACTATAAAATTTTAGCTGCTATAATATGAATATTAGGTAAGTAGGTCTAATTTGTATTATAGCAGTTACAATTTGTTAATTGTTACAATGTAAATTCCTACCAACGTTGAATAAGTTAAGTATGCATTGCATCAGCTATCAAATAGTAACGACTACAACATATACCGTAATTATAAAATCATAGTTGTTACAACATACTTGACCGATTCAAGATTTAGGTAGAAAATGATATTATTCAATAGTATTTGAGGTATTTAGATAATTATATACGACTGAATAATAGGATACGATGCCTTTGATGATTTTGGAAAAGGGAATGTGGTTTAACTTTTACCCGATTTATTTTAAATAAATTATTTATGAGCTCCTGAAATTGAATTTGTATAAGAAAAATAAATGTGAAATATATATATAAATAAATGCTTTATTTATATTTATGCAAAATTGTACAAATAAAAATGAAAGAAAAAAAAATCTTAATCACTATAATTTAGTCGATTCCTTCCAAATTTTATAGATTATTTTTTATTTACCAAATATATATTTCTAATTTATATAGATATGGTTAGGTTTATCCCTAGTATTTAATAGTTTAAAAATAAAACTAAAGTTGTACTAGCTTAGTCTTCAATTTGATAAAGTTATGTATGTTCGTTCAACAATATAAAAGTATATAAAAATTAAATAATGTTAAATACTAGTAAATTTTAATTCATGGATATTTATAAATAAATAAAATGACGTTCATATTTGAGCTTATAAAAAAAACTTTAGTAAATAAGATTTTTAATAATAAGTTTAAAAAGTTTGATGAGTAAATAAATAAGTTTAAAATCTATATTGTATTAATTAGTATTATTTTTTAATTGATATCAGATGTTCAACTTATTGATTAATCAATGTTCTTAGGTCAACTATTTATTAAGTAAAATTTATCCGTTATTTTACTGAAGCTGAAACGTGATCCTTAAATATCTAAAAAATAAAAAATAAAAACACCATACCACAGCTTAAGTTGAA
>JBAMIE010186290.1:0-12538 GCA_037177295.1 Kaempferia parviflora | reverse complement strand
CTAACATCGATGTTAGAGGCTAGACCTTACACCATGACGTCCAAATTTTCAACCTCTAATAATTAGATATCATATCGGTAAATTAATTTAAATTTCATAAATAATTAAAAAAATCAATTCAATACAAATTTAAAAAATTAGTAAAACATAGGAAAAATGTGAGATAGTAATTACAAGCTCACACGAAGTGAATTCAGACCTCTTCTACAGTAGACTTAGTTAACTTAGGATTAGCCTAGCCTATCACTAATGGATCCGTCCCTGCCCTGCACAATGTGCGTGAGCACTTTACATGGACGACTGTCTGTGAAAGATACCTTTCATGCACTTAAAGGTATCTCCCATGTAGATAGTCGTCCATGTAAGATGCTCATGCATGTTACATTGTGCAGGGTATAGTGGCGCGCGATATATATACGAAAACACTCAAATTCATTCATGAAGGAAAATTATTGTGTTTATATTTATAAGTAATTTTTTTTTATATCTGTACATCCATTATAAATAGATTATTGTTATTATTATTTATATCCATTTATATAATAATGATTATTATTTAGATGATTTATATTTGATTAGTAACTTCCAGGAAATTATTTTAGTTTTAATTTCTTTTACTATCTTTTTCAGGCCAATTATTTAGTAATGAAAAATAATTATTATTCAATAAGCAGAACGTATAGGGTTATTCGAATTAGTGTACAAAATACGTTCGAAAGTTCTATATTGGAACTAACCAATTCCTGATTTCCTGCTCTGATTCCATATAAAAAATTCACAAGAATTTTCTTTGAATCTGAATTCCCGAAGATGCAAGAAAAATCACCACTCTTTAAAAAAAAGCTCACTTTTATAGTCACAAAATATGTTACAAGGAGAGTTTAGAAAGAGCAGGATTGATTCTTTTTGTATTGTAATTAAAGGAATAAAAAGAAACCAAAAAGGGAAATTGGAAATATTTGCTGACCTCAAATAGTTAACACAAAATAAAAAACTGCCGCCATGAGATGAATAAAAAACAAAGATTAAAATTTCAAATAAATAGATTGATGAACAAGAAATATCGAATTTGTGATGATGGAATTTAGCTCTATAAAAATTTTCTATGATAAATTAGAAAGTATTAACTTATGAGATGATTTAAATTTCAAATTAAAAAAATAATGAATCAACTAATATCGAACTTGGTCGGTCCAACTCTATAAAAATTTTCACCGGCTACTAGGATAAATTGGGAACGCTCACGGCGGGCAGCCGAAAAGTCCAGTATCCCGTAGTTGCACGTCCCATTTTAAAAAAAATATTTACAAATGAACCGTAGTTGATGATTGAATCATAAATAATTTGATGATAACTTAACACTTTTCTGTTGCCATCATCCGTGACAATTTAAATTTCAAATAAGATAAATATGTCAACTATAAATTATAATTCAAAATTATTCCTTAGATGAATTAGAGAACAATAATTTAACTTTAGAACTAATCGGCACACAAGTAGATTATAAAAACAAAAACAAAAGAAAAAACAAAACTCCAAAATTTTGATCACAAGTTTTTAATTAAAGAAATTATATATATCCAAATAAATATATTATTCATATATTTATTTACCAGTTGAAATTTGAATAAAAATGAGCAAATATTAGGATTAATTTATGAATATGAATAACATACTCTACTCTTCCTAGTGTTTTTGTTAGTCTTCACCGTGAAGCTTCCGAGTGAGTAGGTAGGTGGGGACCGCCCCCTCCCGCCCGCCATGGATGAGCACCGCTCGAGCTTTCATGTGTGGGACAACCTTCTTCACCAAGGCCTAAAAGGGAAGCGAGCCGCCAAGGTCTAAAAAGTTGCTACCTTTCCCTGCTGCTTCTCTCCCCCTTTCTACACGGCTCCTTGATCTGCTCCGAAGTTGGAGACATGGAGTTCGGCTGCCAGATTTTCGTTTGGTGAGCTTCCTCTACCTCACTTGTCGGCGCCTGACTTGCCTTTCTTTTTCTCCCCGTCAGCTTTTCGAGTCGCAGGGCTTTGTATTTGTTTCGCTTTTTATAGCGAGGTACTTTTTTCCCTTTGACGAATTGGCCTCGCCCCCTTTGGCCTCCTGAACCCTTGTTTTTGTGGTTGGTACGCCTCTCTTGCCCTTGCGCTCTGGGAGATCTGGGATGGGGAATTGCTGGGGAGTCAAGATCAAGGCGGAGAGCCCTTGCCACAGCGCCTTTACCTCAGGTACCAAAACTCAACCTTTTGAACTTCTTTGATTGTTCTCATCCTCGCAAAAAACTAACACAAAAACGAAACTTTTGAGTTTTTTGTTTCACCCTTTTTATTGTTCTTTGATTGTTGTTAGTTATTTGTTTCCTCTTGTGAAATTTGGTAGTTAAAAGTAACCGCTTTTCAGATCGAGGTGATTGAACGTCTCCATTTTTCTTAATTGCGTGTTCATAAATCTGTTTCTTGCATATCTGTGGAAGTCATCCATTGTTGCACCACACTCTTAATTAAATCAATCTCCACTTTATTTATGGATATGATTACGGGACGCAGTTTGTTTTGATTGTTTGTCACTTGTTTGGTGGTCTCTTCTGCTTTGAAAAGATTTGAAGGAAGATCTTTTTTTTAATGAATATGATCAAAATTCCTCTTATTCGGATTCTAGGTGCGAACTCAAAACAAGGTAGCCGGGTGGGCAACACGTCTACTAGTTCTAGCAGCAGATTGTCAGTGCCTCCAACCCCTCGGAGTGAGGATGAGATTTTGAAATCATCGAATGTAAAGAGTTTTACCTTCAATGAGCTGAAAACCGCTACTCGAAACTTCAGGCCAGACAGTGTCTTAGGCGAGGGAGGGTTTGGTTCAGTTTTCAAGGGGTGGATTGATGAGCACACATTTGCACCAACCAAGGCTGGAACTGGTATTGTCATTGCAGTGAAGAAGCTGAACCAGGAAGGATACCAAGGTCACAGGGAATGGTTGGTTAGTATTAGTTTCTTCTTAATCTCTATTACTCTGATTTTGCTTTAATAAAATCAGCGTTCATATAAGCATATATATGCATTAAAGATATATGGTACTCGGATGTGTTTTTTGCTTATGTGCTTACCCTTTTGTTTACGTGATCATGGTTTTTGGAGATGTACATACATTTTTGTCTACTTGGTTATGATTTTTTCCCATTTTACTTTTAATTTTGATCAATTGTTCTTATGTTTTGCAGACGGAGGTTAATTACTTGGGTCAATTAACTCATCCTAATCTTGTAAAGCTAATTGGATATTGTGTGGAGGACGAGCAACGGCTCCTTGTCTATGAATTCATGCAATGCGGTAGCTTGGAGAATCATCTTTTTAGAAGTATGTCCTTTTATTTGGTTAGACTGACATCCTTCATCTTCTTTTCTTATTGATTGTTAATGAGATTATTTATTATTCTCTGTGTATACATTAAAATGTCTATGGAAATGCTGCATTAGGGAGTTCAAGCATTCAACCACTATCTTGGAACATCCGTATGAGGATTGCTCTCGGCGCTGCTAAAGGACTTGCCTTTCTGCACAGTGAGAAAGCAAAAGTCATATATCGTGACTTTAAAGCCTCTAATGTGCTCCTGGACTCGGTAAGTAATATTATGGTTTGTTCTAGGCTATATAGTAGATGACATTTCTATTTGATCAGTAATCATATCACTATATGCACAGAAATACAATGCAAAACTTTCAGACTTTGGATTGGCAAAAGATGGTCCAAGCGGCGATGATACCCATGTCTCTACAAGGGTCATGGGTACCCATGGATATGCAGCCCCTGAATACCTTTCGACAGGTAAATCAATATAGTTTCTGTCCAACTCAAGTGTTTATGGTTTTTTTGAATTTGAATTTAAGTGTTTTTTTATTATCGAAAATATAAGTGCTCTTCCAGTGCATTATAGTCAAATCATTCAAATGGATTGGCAAAATTTGATTTTCATAGTGCATTCCATGCATATAGCTAATTTGAACTAACACTTATCTCTTATCCTTTCATTCGTTAGCATTCTGATACATGATTGCAGTACTAATGATAGAATTTATGAGCTAGTGTGTTTTACCTTAAACAATTTCAACAAGAAGTGAGTTGTCTTTCGCTTTACACTTCGAAGTGTTGTCATCTTTTTTTTGCATAATCTGCACCTTCTTACCTAAATCATTTCCAATTCAATTTTAGCGACCCTAGTTTTCTATTTGATTTTCTAGGTCATTTGACTCCCAAAAGCGATGTCTATAGCTTCGGAGTTGTCCTACTGGAAATGTTGTCTGGATGTCGTTCCTTG
This sequence comes from Kaempferia parviflora, assembly GCA_037177295.1. Classification (NCBI taxonomy): domain Eukaryota; kingdom Viridiplantae; phylum Streptophyta; class Magnoliopsida; order Zingiberales; family Zingiberaceae; genus Kaempferia; species Kaempferia parviflora. Next base: position 8,231 of record JBAMIE010186290.1, on the reverse strand, counting down.
GACCGGAACCGTCCTATCGGACAGCACCACCTGGTAGAGTGGGCGAGGCCTTTACTAGCAAGCAAGCGGAAATTTCTCCGTGTCTTGGATAGTCGATTGGGGGGACAGTACCCGCAGCTGGCTGCCCAAAAGGCTGCCCTTCTAGCACTCCAGTGCCTATCAGGTGAAGCAAAGTATAGGCCAACCATGGACCAGGTGGTTTCTGCACTAGAGGAGATACAAAACATTAAAGATCCCAGCCGAACCGTCGGTTCGGAACATAAGTCGCGCAGCCAAAGCATGAACAACAAAGCCGGAAGGCCCCGGCCAACAAGTATGGAAGAATCTGGTAATAGAAAAGCTACCTATCCGAGGCCCTCAGCCTCCCCACTCTATACGTAATATACACACTCCCAGGGAAGCTGTAAGTAAACAAATTGCTACGAGAGCATGTGTTTTTAGTTATGTTTTGTACAGCTTCTCTTTTTAATCATACTTGTTGACTCTGTCACAAACATAGTTCTTCATCTCTTCCGTGATAAGTATTGTATTTTCTGTGAGTCGCAGGGCATTTACTCGTCTAGGGGCATACCTATCTCCCCAAGGACAATGCTGTTATACCCTTCAAAAATTATAATGCTTTTAGTGTTACACTGGTATCAACTTCCACCCTCATAATCAATGTTATCCGTTGGTCATCGAGTTATTATCGTAAATTGTTGTGGGCAGGTATTTAAACATGGCCCTTAAAATAGCCAGGGCAATGATTAAATAGTTTAGTTTTCTTTTTTCAATCAAAAGGGCAAAATCATCCTAAGATACTCCTCTTTCATTTCACTTTGTACTTTTATTTTCTGCAAGTGTCTTTAACTTGTATATTATTATAGTAGCTAGTTGTTACATAATTATGACGGCTATGGAACTGGAACTTTTATAATATAATATTGATTTGTTTATAATGTTTATGAATATTAACTAATGTGTAGTTATGCACTCTAATTGTTAAAATATAGTGTTATTATTATTGATGATCAGAGTTAAAATATGTATGACATAGTAGTTATGAAATTGTAAATAGTATAGTTATTATAAGAATGTCAAAAATAGGGATAGTTTCGGGTGGTAAAAATCTAAATGCAGTGTGACAGGCTGGAATGTTCCGTGTTTTTTTTAAGATTCGAATAAAAAAAAATTGGCGCTCTTTTAATTTTTGCACTAGTGCTTTTATCATTGTTAATGATTAGTTGTTACTTTATTTGTAATTGGCTAATGGCTATGGATGCGATCCCGTCCGTGTTGAGACGTGGCACATTTTGAGCATGCCATGTGGTGCTTCATTTTTCACATTCTCCTATTTAAAGTTTGTGATTTCGATGAGGTGGAAGTCCTCTAATCACTTGGCCACTCAAATTCAATGGCTAGTGATAAATTAATCCAGTAATGTCTCTTTTTTTTCGTATAATTTAAGGATAGATTATGAGATATTTGAGAGTATATATCTGCAATGTAAAATTTATAAGAGATTATAAAATTAAAAAAACGTCAATAAAAAAGGTTCGAATTATTATAAAAGTGAGGTTTGAGATTAGTAATTAAAAAACAGTATTAAAAATTTAAATATACTTTTTTTCTTCTGAATATTTGAACTCATAATTTTTGATAAAGTAGTAGTATATTGTGATTTATAATATAGGAAGATATATGATTTATAATGTAGATCATAAAAAATATTATAGAGAGAATAGTACATTTTTTTTTCCATTTTTAATGTGAGATTGATATGATATATTAGGGGACTAAAAAAATCTTGAAGTTTAACCCTTAGAGATGCCTTGAGGTAGTATAATCATGATTTCGATCATGATTATACTAAGTTTAAACAAGCTGGATTTCTATACCCATAACCACTTACTCAAATATTTTCTAAATTTACATTTCAAGCCTTAGCGACATATTAAATTCTTGTAAATTTTGAAATTTTGCCAGTAATATCTTCTCTATTTTAATTTTCAGCTCTAGGCAAGGTATTAATTGGTAGCGTTATCATTATATACGGCAACATTATAATTTCATTTTAAAATCTTAAACTAGTAGACAATTAGAAATTTTAAATAGAGAGATTAAAATAATCTTGGAAAAGACAGTCTTTACTTCCCGTAAAGTTGGGTTCTTAAGCTGGATGATGCACTTTGACCGTACCGAACAGCATATGAGACCCCTATTGGGATGATGTCATTCAGACTTATTTTTGAAAAATCTTGTTATCTTCCAGTTGAATTAGAGCATATAACATATTGGACAATAAAAGAAACTAAATTTTGACTTGAAGGAAGATGAAGAAAAGAGGAAGTTGCAACTTAATGAACTTGATGAATTAAGGTTAGACTCCTATGAACATGCTAAGACTTATAAGGAGGACAAAAATGTAGCATGATAAACATATTCTACATCGGGAGTTTCAAAAAGGTAATTTGGTATTGTTATTCAACTCAAAGATGAAACTCTTCCTGGAAAACTAAAATCAAGATGGACATGACCGTATTTAGTACAGAATGTATATCCATATGGAACGGTTAAAATTTGGAATAAATAATCTGAACAATTTAAAGTGAATGGACATCGATTGACATGCTATTTCATTAGGGAAGCTATTGGAGAGGTGGAATATTTATATTTTTTTGAGCCTCGGCCCCCGATTGAACTTAAGAGAAGGTGGTTGAACTAAAGATCTTAAACAAATGCTTCTTGGGAGGTAATCTAAGGTTTTCTTTCTTTATTTTCCTTTGTTTTTCAACCTTTTATTGAACCTAACTTCATATTACTTTGTTTATAGGTCTCATGAAGAAAGGTGCACGAAAGGGGGCCGAATAAACAAGGAACAAGACCAAACATAACATACACGACCGTGTGAGCCCTTGCATGGCCGTTTAGGGAGGACATCGATCGATTGACATGCAAGCACAGCGTGAGGTTGCGCACAGCCACCCGATCGGATCCGTGCATGGTCGTGTGATTCTGCACGGCCGTGCTAGGGATACCTGAGCGAAACCCTCCCAAGTCATGCAATTTTGCACGGCCGTGAGGCCTTTTACCTCTATTTTCCTGAACCAAACCTCACACAACCATGCAAAATTACATGGCCATGCAGGTCTCAATGCTCAATTTCCCGAATAAACCCCCCCTACACACGGCCGTGCAAGGGTTTGGTAACGGGTAGCTGAATAAAAACCCGGCCTTTGCACGAGTCGTGTGCACACAGTGTACATGGCTGTGCATGCCGCCGCCACTCCTTGAAACCTCCTTTCTTCTTCCTTTTGCCATCTCCACAATTCAGATCTTCATTTCCCTTCACTCCTTTCTTCTTCCCTTAACATTTTCCCTCTTTCTAGGGCTTTTATTGTCCATCATCCATGATGTTAAGCTTCTTCAAGAACAAATGAAAGGAGAAGAGTGGTGATCAAGAAGAGGAAGTGGGGCGCTTCAAACGAGTGCAATATGAAAGAAATCGCCACATAGGGAAAGAGAAGTCAGTCACTCAAGAAGAACCAAAGGAACGTTTCGAAGGTATGGAGCAAAATTTTGGTATCATTTTTGTTAATAACATGCAAAAGGTTTGATTTAATTCTTTGATGAAACGTTCCATTAAGTCAACTAGATATGTAGATTTTGAAATCTCAGGTGTTCTTAGGTTTGAAAATGATGTTGAATGGCTTATAGGGAGGATAGGATGGAGTAGTATCATGAACATGAACTACCCTAGTTACCCTAGAATCACTCTTGAAAATTTAAGCTCAAATGATTTTTAAGATGAATTTAGAGATGGAAAAATAACTTTTAGATTGTTTAATAAAACCTATGAATGGACACTTGGAGTTTTTAATATATGTTTTGATTTACCAAGTGAAGGAGTGAGAATTTTGCCCCTAATTTCAATAGTGCACATTTTTTATGTTTGATTAATACCTATTCTAATTTCATTACATCTACTTCTAAGGCTAAAGATATTATCAATCCTATATTTCGGTATATGCAATTGATCATGAGATATATAATATTTGGTCAAGAGGATAATGATGGTTCTATATGTGAAGTTGACATATTCCATTTATAGGCTATGATAGAGGACTACAAGGTAAACTCAGGATTTTTCATTGTCAAACATCTTGCTTGACTTAGAAAGTCTTCCTATAAAAGTCCTATTATTTTAGGGGGATCACTTACTCATATTGCAATTGTGTTAGGCTATAACTTGGAAGGATTGAATATGATTGAAAAATATCATATGCTTGACTTCAATTTCCTATTAGCCAAACACATAATCATGAATGAGGGTAAGAGATTCAAAATAGTTTTGAAAAATCATGAATTTTTATTGTTTCCAAATAAAGAGTTGACTTCTATTAGAATCAATGAAAATTAGATCTCAAAGAGAGCTTTAGAACAACCCATTCTCCCTTTCGGTAACCATGGTGACTCATCCTTTGATCTCTCAAATCTTCATGCTGAAATTGATAACCTTAATTCTTATTATGAAAAAGTTTGTAGTATGCTAGAGGAGCATGAAGGTATGTCTAATGAAAACTTTCAATTCTTATGAGACTGCTTTAAATGCGAAGATAAATTGATTCAAAAATATCTTTATTTATTAATGATGAGAGAAAGAGATAGGAAATGAATGAGGAATTTTGGGGAACATGCGTATGATGCAAATAAATATTGATTGTTTATTCGAGTTTCATAGAGATTTGATGAGAATGAAAAAGTTCCCTCATTTACGTCGATTTCCAAGTTTTCCTGATCTTCCTTCCCTACCATGCTTTGATTTCATTAGGACAATGAAAGTTCCAAGACTAGGAGGCACTTTGTACATAGAGTCTTCTTTTCTTTTCATGCTTTGTAGTGTTTTGCATGCTTGTTTTTTGTGTTAGTTGGTTGGTTGCTTGTTTTATGGCCTTAGAGTACATCTTTCATTCTTTTACTATGGACTTGTCCAAAAGTGAAATTTCTTGCACATTTATTGTTAGACTTATGTCATTGCTCTTGTTAATGATAGTATGTGTGATGATTTATTTTTCTCTATCTTTAGTCACATGAAATGTGCATTGATTTGTATTGATAGAATTGTTTTGTGCCTACCTTAAGTATCTCTTACACATTGCCGAATTTAAAAAGTTGATAATCTTGAAATAGTTATGATTTATTTAACTTGATTAGTACTTGAAACTCTCATGGTAATTTCTTAAGCTTCATTTTGGCTACTGGATGTGTTCAAGTCATTAAATATCATTTGAAAAAATATATCCCAATATTTGCATTTCTTTATCTATGCTTATGTGTTAGTGCTTTATCATTAAATAAAAGCACTAAAAAAAGCTTTTCTTTTAAATAAGGGGTAAAAAAATTTATTATCGTGAGTGGAAGCTAGCATTTGCCCCTTTAAGATCGAGTTAGGTTACTGGAAAAATGAATGCTATGTTTCTCTTGGCTTGAGCATGCCTTTGAGACTTGGATTGTTTAAGGAATATGAACCAAGTATATAGTAATTAAGTACCAATTACTGAGAACAGATAGGAAAAAATAGTTGAATAATGACTTTACTAGGATTAGGAATTGAAACCCGATAAATTTTAGTCACTCATCGCATGAGAACTCAAGTTTAGGTACATTTAATTCATCCTATGAACATGCTCATCAGTATAACTGTTAGATAGAATTAGATTGATTCATTACGCATTATGATGCATTACACCAATTCATGAGGCTAGCTATAGGGTTTTGCTTGAGGATAAGCAAAGGTTTAAGTCTGAGGATGTGATGTGTGTAGATTATATCTATCTTTATGCATGCTTTTCTACACATCACTTTGATTCATGTGTATGATTTATGCTATCACACCTTCATTTATTCGTATTTTAACATGTTTACTCCCTTTATTCGGAGATCTGCTCGTTTTTCTTTTTTTTCGTATTAAGATTTGCATTTTGGAACAAAAGAAGAGCTAAAGCGTGTCTAGAAGCTTATTTAGCATGTGATCTTGGTTAATTTTTGGTTGATTATTGAGTCAATTTCCTTCATAATGATGCACTTGGACTTATTTATGATTTCAGAATTTATTTGGGCATAATGCTAATTTTTCCTTGTATTTCATGATTAATCATTCATTATTTAGATGTGGCCTTGTAGGATGATGGACTCAAGTCAAGCTAATCAAACCAAGTCAAGATTGAGCTTATTTTATCAATTGGAGGAGGATTGGACCCTAACCAACTTGACACAAGTCCAAATAAACTCAAGGGATTCAACTCAGACTCAACCACTTCCACCATAACCCTAATTCCCACTGAATTGGACCCAAATCAAAGGTGAACCGGAAGAGATTCAAAATAAACTCGGTTCAATTGAACCGGGTATAAAAGCTTCCTTCTTCGCGGATGAACAGTGACCACACACTGTTCATCCGCGACACCACAGCTTTCAGCGCACGCACGTGAGTCCCCTCTCCTCGAGATCCATAATCGATTCTTCTTCATTGGCAACAAGTTTCTCTTCTCCGGCGACCTTCTTCTCGGTTGAATTCTTCCGGAACAGATTGGCATTCGAAACCCTTTCTCTCGGCGGCAATTGCTTTGTTCATTGAAGCGTTCTTCACGTCCAACGCAATTCCTTCTCCGGCGAGCATCGACGACATTCCTTCTTTGTTCACGGCGACCTAGAGACAGTGGTTGACGATACCAAGGATCCACCGAAGCTTAGACGAAGCGTTCTTTGTCACCCAACAGCCTTCTTCCACAGAGAAAACAGAACCAGCAGATTCAATTTGTTAAAGCGTTCTTCATTGCATTTTGATCTGTTGGAGCTGCGTTGATGGTGTGGAATGCGTTTCTAATGTGATTGCCAAGCATTCTTGGAATCAATTCACGTGTGACGGCGTGAAGAAGTGGATTTGGATTGGATTTGTTGATTGAGTTGCTTAGTTTGAGTTTCAATTCTGTTTTGTTCTTATTAGCTTAGTTTGATTCTGTTTTCAAGCTTGTTTCAGAATTCTAGTTGTTTAATTCAGTTCCTAGATAGTGTTTAGTTCAATCTTGCAATTTCATTTCCATTAGTGTAGTTCTTTTGAGCAAGTTCATTCGAATGAAGCTTTAGTTAAGTTAGCTAGGTTCAAGTTTTTGTTTAAGTGCAATTTTTAGGTTGGTTTTCGTTTCATGTTGATTTAGGTTGTTAGAGTTTTTATCGTAATGGTTTCTAGCTTAATCTTTCACTACATGTTATTTAGAATTTAGAAATCTCAACCCCCCCTATTTTATCAAAGAGAAAACCCAAAAAGAAGTTGAAATCTAGGTTAAACATTCATTACTAGTTCCTTTTGAGAGATCGACTTTGGCCCTATTCTATATCACTTTCGTGCTTAGTTGAGGGTTTTCCACATTTTTATTAATTTGAGGCTCATTTGTGACACATTGTGTAAGCGTATCAGTTTTGCTTGAGGACAAGCAAAGGTTTAAGTTTGAGGGTGTGATGTGCGTAGATTATATCTATCTTTATGCATGCTTTTCTACACATCACTTTGATTTTATGTGCATGATTTATGCTATCGCACCTTCATTTATTCGTATTTTAGCATGTTTACTCCCTTTATTTGGGGATCTGCTTGTTTTTGTATTTTTCATGTTAAGATGTCCATTTTGGAGCAAAAGAAGAGCTAAAGTGTGTCTAGAAGCTTATTTTAGATGATCGAGGGGGTACGAAGGAGTTCCCAGGTGAAGAGGAGGTGATTCCAGCTCACACAATCGTATACCAGGGTTGTACAGCCATGTGGCAACTAGTACTAGTCGTGCACCACACCAGCAGGTAGCCCTACACGGTCATGTACCCTTGCACCCCATGTAGGCAATCCCGAGTGGAACTCTATCCCGGCCATGCACCCATGCACTGTTGTGAACTACTTCAGTCGAGCAAACCCTTGCCTAGCCGTGCATTATTGCATAGTTGTGCACTCACACTTGCCATAGGGAACCCCTTTCGGTCGTGCATTCTTACACGGTCGTGCAACCCTTGGTCGTGACCACCCCTCCACGGCTGTTCAGGCGACCCGTGAAGGGGGTTCACCCTTCCTCTATATAAAGGGGACTTCTCCCCTTGGCTTGGGGAGGAGGTCTTTGTAGGGATCTAGGCATGCAAAACAAAAATTTACGGGCGAATACTTCGCACAACCGCAGCGGAAAACGGATCCCTTCCAGAAGATCCTTGTG
>JBAMIE010186263.1:0-12540 GCA_037177295.1 Kaempferia parviflora | reverse complement strand
TTGTTGTTGATATTGCTATTTCATCTTTAAAAAGTAGATTTGAACAATTAGAAATATTTGAAAACATTTTTGGTTTTCTATTCAATCCTAAAAAGCTGATTTCAATGGATAGTAATTGATTGCGTGAGTGTTGTAATAATCTTCAAGTTGCTCTAAAATATAATGATAAGTCTGATATTGATGCTGATGATTTATTTTCTGAATTACAAGTGTTACAAATGTGTCTACCAACAGAAACAAAGTCAGCTTTTGAAGTTCTTAAGTTTGTAAAAGTCTTATATTGTTTTCCTAATATCTCCATTGCTTATAGAATTTTGTTGACTATACCTGTTACTGTAGCATCGACAGAAAGAAGTTTTTCTAAACTAAAATTGATAAAATCACACTTGCGTTCAACTATGTCTCAAGAAAGATTAAATGGCTTGACAATTTTATGAATTGAAAATGAGGTGTTAGAAAAATTTGATTTGGAAGATCTTATTGATGATTTTGCTTCTCAAAATGCTAGAAGATCTAAATTTTTTCAATGATTATTTGATACTTGTTTTATTTTATTTGTAGGGATTGTACTTTTTGGAGAAGTTTGGGAAATTTATTTGATATGATGTTGTATTTTTGGAGAATCTTGGAAAATATATTTTGTATGACATTGCATTTTTAGAGAAGCTTGAGAAATATATTTTGTATGGTGCTGTAATATTCGAAGAATCTTGAGAAATATATTTTGTATGGAATTTATCATATTTTAAATAAAATATATTTTTTTAAAAAAATTTCTATTAACCTTTATTCAAATTGTTTGTTAGGGAAAAAAAATTTGATAGGGCCTCATTTTCTCTTTTCGCCAAGGGCCTCCAAAAGTCAGGGCCGGCCCTGCTTATAAAAAATATGAGATTCATATGTCACGCATATATTATATTAGTTCCTTCATTTGTTCACTTTCGTTTTAACATTAACATTCATTATTTATAGGTCTCTGTCCACTCACTCATCTTTAATCTTATTTTATATTAAATAAATATTATTTTAATTTTATTTATACAGATTATTATTTAAAATAAATAATATTATTATTTTTAAATATATTTATTATATAAATTAATTTTATTTATTACTTTTTTTAAAATTTAAAATTTTTATTTTTTATGAAACTTAGGCACACACATGTACGCACAGTGAGAAAGTTCAATTTTCATTTTTTTTAATAACCACGTCGAGTTGAACGAGTTAAAGGTATTGAACGTGTTAATTCGACATGGCAATAACACGGTGTACACATTCATTTTAACATTAATAATGTATTATAACACTTAATTAATAATACCACTGTAGATGCTTCAAAAGACTAATATAATCTCTTTTTAATTTTTGGTTAAAATAGCCATGAAGTCTTTCGACCTTTTTTGGCATTAATTTTGCATTAAATTGACATAGAAGAATTGCTAGGGGTTCTAGGGCATATTGAGAGAATTCGATCAAATTGCTATGAGTAAGACCCTGAGTCTTCTTTCTATGTCATCTTCATCCTTAAATGACCTTTAAATAACCATCAAGAAGATTATTGACCAAATAAAAATATCTCTTCGATCATCATTTTCATAACAACAATGTCATATTGTTTTTGCTTTATGAGTAATCTAAATATCTAATTCTTACAATTTGATTAATTTTAAGGTGATCGATCTGGTCCCATGAAAGTACTCTATCGACCATCAGAATAAATTGAGAAACACGGATGAGTTCTAGCGAACGGTCCAATATCATAAATTTTTCAAACTCTCCAGGTGAAATGTGTCCTGGTGAGATTTGAACTCTCATTACTTAGGGAGTTCATCCCATTTTTTACCATCACACCATAATTTCGGAGGCAACAACTCCTAATACTCCATGCCATCTTTCTCCATGGATTCCAACCAAAAATGAGCATTATATTGCTATCAATGAGATTTTAATATAAAATTAGATGTCAAATATGGCTAGATCACTAAATAACCCAAAATATCACTACTTTACCGCCATTAAACCTATAACATGTGCAATTTCATAAGTTAAAGCACACGCGAACACATCTATCATCTTCGATCGTTACTAATAACTTAGGATTATCATGCAATTTAAGAAAAATGACTAATTTTGTATGTTGAAATTTTTAGGGAAAGTCTCTTGCTAGAATATTTTTTTTTTTACTTTTACTTTTTCAACCAACATACAACTCAAATATCGATTATTATGATTCATCAAAAGAGGCAATACATCATGTTCTCCAACCCAATCAATCATAACATGTCCACTACAAAATGAGTAACAAAGCTCACTAAAAACAAACCTTTAATAAACCTATTTTTCATTTTTAAAATAAACTAATTTTAATATTATTAGAAAATTTTTGACCCAAGAGCTACCAATGTACTAATGTAAACTCTAAAATCCTAAAGTAATTTTAATTCACTTACATATATTAATCATTTAAATTTTATTTTATGTAATAAGACTTTGTGTATTTATAAATTCCCCCACCCAAAAGAAATATCCTTCGTAACTAAAACAAAAGAACCTTTTTCATTTTTTTTAACTAGCACAGTGTATTAATCCTGGATAATCAGTTCACTCTATAAAAATTTTTCACCGACCATTATGAATAGGGATGCCAATTTAGATGGATCAGATTTAGATTGAGGTAGGAAAAAAAGTTTTTAAGTTTCAACTCGATCCGAACCTGAATTCAACCTGAACCCAAACTTAAACCCGACCAATGTGTCCAACCCGAATCAAACCCGAATAATCCGAAAACCCAATTTTTAAAATAAAATTTGATTTAATCTTAAAAATACTCACTAAGTGACTAAATCCTAAATTCAGATCAAATTCGGTTAACCCGAATCCGACCGAAAAATTTTCAATTTGAAATCCCTTCAACCCGAACCAATCTGAATTCAAAAAATTTTAACCCGAATTTAATTTTTTTTTATTTACTCAGATTTGATCATCAGGTCAGATATCGGATTCATTTTTGATGATCTTCTCGTCAACTTTTTTCTGGATGAGATGATAGTCCACATGCAATTGCGGCCATTCGCGGCCACGATTCGACCACAATTGGTTGCGATCTTTCCTTTTGTTCACCTGCTTTATTTAGGTTGTAGTTTGGGTCATGGTAGGCGCCCGGAGACAACTGGTCATGAGTAGTTACCCCGACTGTCAAGCGTTGAGCGAAGGGGGCCTCCGGACAGTATTCGACCACTGTCTTAATCTAAAATATAATTTAAATGAAAAAGGTGAACTCAAAAAAAAAAAAAAAAATCACAACTAATTATCCGATCGCAATTATATATGGATCTGGGAATCCTCTCTCATTTTTGACACCCTTAAATCCAAAAAGTGTTCATAGCGTTAAAAACAGCCAGCATCTCAAATTTATTAACCCCAGTAATAAGTAAAAAAAAAAAAAAAAAAACAAACGTACACACTCACACTCTATGATTAGCTCTTCTTCTGCGGCGACGTCTCAACCTCCACCACGGCACCACCTACTCTTCCAGCGTTCGCTAAGCTCCAAACACCTTATCTTTATATTTTTTTAATCCACCTTCTATGAATCACTTGCCAACTCTCCTTCCTCTTCCGACCTAAATCGACAACGACATTCTCCCAACTTCCAAATCCCGGTTCCAGTCATCTATTCTAAACCACCTTCCCCATTCGCTAAAGATCCATTTCGCCAGTACTTGCGTCAATGGCGGCAGATTTGTCAAACCCACCGAAAGAAAAAGACTCCAATGGCAATGGCGACGAGGAGAACTTTTGCTTGTTCTGTTTCTTTGTTGAATTATTAGCGATATAAAGAAAGAAATAAATAAATAAAGTAACTGGAAAAGAAGAGAGACACTTCTTGATCAATTTGGCAGACGCTTGAATTCTTTCGGATTGGATTCTTTTGCCAGGAAAAAAATAATAATAATTCTTTCGGGATTCACAAATTCAACCGAGTAATTCAAGAATTATGAGTTGGAATTAGCAGAATCTGTCACCGGGGAGCGATCTACTCGCGCCGCCATGCGGTGCTCTGTTTCGGCGGCCGTCGTTCCCGTGCGCCGAAGTGCTGGTGCCGGCCGCCGCGGCCGACGACGCCTCGTCCTCCGTTCCCATCTGCAGGACGTCTGCGATCGAAACCTTGTCTTCGTTCGACGCGTTTTCCGTCGAGAACGATCGCTTTATCGGTCGGCGATCTTTTCCTTCTTCCTCCTCCTCGTCGTCGTCGGCCCTGATATCGAGTTTGCTGTGCCGGCTATGCTCGGCTGCGATTTGAGGCGCCGGGTGCTTTCCAAGCTCCCGTCTTTCTTCTTCTTCCACTCTCTCCTCCATCACTATCACCATCTCGTCTCTTCCCGGCGCCTCCAGGACCACCCGTTCCGCCGTCGCAGCTGCCGGAGGCGGAGGTGATGGCGGCGGCGGATGCAGGGGAATTTTTATACTGGCCCGGCAGAGTGGGCAGTTGGAGTGCGACCGCAACCACGTATCGATGCACTGGAGATGGAAGGCGTGGCCGCACTTGGGCAGCAGCCGGAGGCTCTCCTCCTCCCGGAACTCGCTGAGGCAAACAGAGCAATCGGCACTCTGCACCACCCCGTCCCCCCTCCGGTACTTGTGCACCGCGATCTTTCTTATCAACGCCTCGTCTACGCCGTTCGCCGGCGAGTCCTGCTGCCACCCGGCCTCACTGCGGCGCGGCCGCCCGCCGGGGAGATCGAGGCTGTCGCCAGCCGCCCCCGGAGGGTTGAGCCACCGGTGCACCGACCGGAAGCCGCCGCAGTACTTGGACACGACGGTGTAGTAGCAGATGAGGAGGAGGGCGCCGGCGAGCACGCCGATGATGGCGATGACCAGGGGGGAGAAGTTGACGCCGGAGCCGTCATCCGAAAACTCCGAGGGTGGAGGCGGCGGGAAGATGACGTAGCACCACTGCGGGCAGTAGATGCTGCAGAATCCCATGGAGCAGTCCCTCGTCGGCACGTAGGGCACCCACGTCTGCTGGTTGTCTCCGGCGGCGGCCATGAATGCAATCACAGAGAGCAGAGAAGCTCCCTGCTCCCCGATTGCTGCAAAATACTACTCACTGAGCAGAAAAAGGCGGTGGTTGAATCAAAAGAAATACCTTTTTAGACAAAATCGAGAGAAATTATCAAGATCTTGCTATTGTTTTGGGAGAAAGAGGGAATCCAATTGGCTTGGCAACAAAGCAAAGTAGAGAAGAAGAGGCAGCTGAGTAACTTTATCTACCATTTCCTTTCATTGCTTTGCCAATCGTCTATATACGTGGGAAACGGTGTTTGGCTGGCGAAGGTACTCCCTGTCTAGCGTTGAACACCATTACGAATTGGTGGCCGTGACATTTTATCAAACAAATTTAGGATTATGTTTTTTACTAAATATTTTTTTTAAAAAAAAGGTGCATTATACTTTATATTTTACCAAACTCCGTTTCTATTTCTCAAAAATACTATTTCATTTCATCTATTATTGTTGAATAGTTGGTATAAAAAAAATCAAATTTATAATAAATGGGTATTGTTATGCTTTTAATATTTTTATTATTATTATTTTGAGCATGTCATTAAGCACTTTTGATAACTTCACTAAAATCATATTCAACAAATATTCCATTAGATCAAGGATTTAACTAAACAATTAAGATTAAACTATAACGGAGTAAACGACAAACATATCAAATATATTTTTGTTTTTTCTTTTGGAAAAAGAAATGGATAGTTGGCAAGAGAGGTTTCTCTCATAATTGCATACCAAATGTATTTAATAAAAATTATAATTGAATTAAATATGTTAGTTATGTGGGCTTTAGTTTTCACAAGCAAATTAAAATATAAAATATGATTTTATATTGATAATGATAATAATATAGCATTCAACTAATATTAAAGTATAAATTTTACATCAATGTTTTTTAGAAGATATATTTTATTTTATATTGGTGTAAGTGTTACAATTGATGTCATAATGTAGTTGAAATTTTATACATGGTCTATTTTTATATTTTCTACCATAGCTAGGTACATAGAGAGAGAGAGCGTGCACATCTTTTTTGGGCGTCTGTAGGTAATATTCGATGTCACGATTTGACGTTGTTAAATTTTTTTTTTAATTCCTAAATTATCTACGTGTAATAATATTCTTTTCTCTATTGCATGCAATGTGATACTGGTTTGTAAAAATCAATACCAATATGATGCTGGCATATAGGTGTGCTATATATATATATATATAGCACACCTATATGCCAGCATCATATTGGTATTGATTTTTACAAACCAGTATCACATTGCATGCAATAGAGAAAAGAATATTATTACACGTAGATAATTTAGGAATTAAAAAAAAAATTTAACAACGTCAAATCGTGACATCGAATATTACCTACAGACGCCCAAAAAAGATGTGCACGCTCTCTCTCTCTATGTACCTAGCTATGGTAGAAAATATAAAAATAGACCATGTATAAAATTTCAACTACATTATGACATCAATTGTAACACTTACACCAATATAAAATAAAATATATCTTCTAAAAAACATTGATGTAAAATTTATACTTTAATATTAGTTGAATGCTATATTATTATCATTATCAATATAAAATCATATTTTATATTTTAATTTGCTTGTGAAAACTAAAGCCCACATAACTAACATATTTAATTCAATTATAATTTTTATTAAATACATTTGGTATGCAATTATGAGAGAAACCTCTCTTGCCAACTATCCATTTCTTTTTCCAAAAGAAAAAACAAAAATATATTTGATATGTTTGTCGTTTACTCCGTTATAGTTTAATCTTAATTGTTTAGTTAAATCCTTGATCTAATGGAATATTTGTTGAATATGATTTTAGTGAAGTTATCAAAAGTGCTTAATGACATGCTCAAAATAATAATAATAAAAATATTAAAAGCATAACAATACCCATTTATTATAAATTTGATTTTTTTTATACCAACTATTCAACAATAATAGATGAAATGAAATAGTATTTTTGAGAAATAGAAACGGAGTTTGGTAAAATATAAAGTATAATGCACCTTTTTTTTAAAAAAAATATTTAGTAAAAAACATAATCCTAAATTTGTTTGATAAAATGTCACGGCCACCAATTCGTAATGGTGTTCAACGCTAGACAGGGAGTACCTTCGCCAGCCAAACACCGTTTCCCACGTATATAGACGATTGGCAAAGCAATGAAAGGAAATGGTAGATAAAGTTACTCAGCTGCCTCTTCTTCTCTACTTTGCTTTGTTGCCAAGCCAATTGGATTCCCTCTTTCTCCCAAAACAATAGCAAGATCTTGATAATTTCTCTCGATTTTGTCTAAAAAGGTATTTCTTTTGATTCAACCACCGCCTTTTTCTGCTCAGTGAGTAGTATTTTGCAGCAATCGGGGAGCAGGGAGCTTCTCTGCTCTCTGTGATTGCATTCATGGCCGCCGCCGGAGACAACCAGCAGACGTGGGTGCCCTACGTGCCGACGAGGGACTGCTCCATGGGATTCTGCAGCATCTACTGCCCGCAGTGGTGCTACGTCATCTTCCCGCCGCCTCCACCCTCGGAGTTTTCGGATGACGGCTCCGGCGTCAACTTCTCCCCCCTGGTCATCGCCATCATCGGCGTGCTCGCCGGCGCCCTCCTCCTCATCTGCTACTACACCGTCGTGTCCAAGTACTGCGGCGGCTTCCGGTCGGTGCACCGGTGGCTCAACCCTCCGGGGGCGGCTGGCGACAGCCTCGATCTCCCCGGCGGGCGGCCGCGCCGCAGTGAGGCCGGGTGGCAGCAGGACTCGCCGGCGAACGGCGTAGACGAGGCGTTGATAAGAAAGATCGCGGTGCACAAGTACCGGAGGGGGGACGGGGTGGTGCAGAGTGCCGATTGCTCTGTTTGCCTCAGCGAGTTCCGGGAGGAGGAGAGCCTCCGGCTGCTGCCCAAGTGCGGCCACGCCTTCCATCTCCAGTGCATCGATACGTGGTTGCGGTCGCACTCCAACTGCCCACTCTGCCGGGCCAGTATAAAAATTCCCCTGCATCCGCCGCCGCCATCACCTCCGCCTCCGGCAGCTGCGACGGCGGAACGGGTGGTCCTGGAGGCGCCGGGAAGAGACGAGATGGTGATAGTGATGGAGGAGAGAGTGGAAGAAGAAGAAAGACGGGAGCTTGGAAAGCACCCGGCGCCTCAAATCGCAGCCGAGCATAGCCGGCACAGCAAACTCGATATCAGGGCCGACGACGACGAGGAGGAGGAAGAAGGAAAAGATCGCCGACCGATAAAGCGATCGTTCTCGACGGAAAACGCGTCGAACGAAGACAAGGTTTCGATCGCAGACGTCCTGCAGATGGGAACGGAGGACGAGGCGTCGTCGGCCGCGGCGGCCGGCACCAGCACTTCGGCGCACGGGAACGACGGCCGCCGAAACAGAGCACCGCATGGCGGCGCGAGTAGATCGCTCCCCGGTGACAGATTCTGCTAATTCCAACTCATAATTCTTGAATTACTCGGTTGAATTTGTGAATCCCGAAAGAATTATTATTATTTTTTTCCTGGCAAAAGAATCCAATCCGAAAGAATTCAAGCGTCTGCCAAATTGATCAAGAAGTGTCTCTCTTCTTTTCCAGTTACTTTATTTATTTATTTCTTTCTTTATATCGCTAATAATTCAACAAAGAAACAGAACAAGCAAAAGTTCTCCTCGTCGCCATTGCCATTGGAGTCTTTTTCTTTCGGTGGGTTTGACAAATCTGCCGCCATTGACGCAAGTACTGGCGAAATGGATCTTTAGCGAATGGGGAAGGTGGTTTAGAATAGATGACTGGAACCGGGATTTGGAAGTTGGGAGAATGTCGTTGTCGATTTAGGTCGGAAGAGGAAGGAGAGTTGGCAAGTGATTCATAGAAGGTGGATTAAAAAAATATAAAGATAAGGTGTTTGGAGCTTAGCGAACGCTGGAAGAGTAGGTGGTGCCGTGGTGGAGGTTGAGACGTCGCCGCAGAAGAAGAGCTAATCATAGAGTGTGAGTGTGTACGTTTGTTTTTTTTTTTTTTTTTTTACTTATTACTGGGGTTAATAAATTTGAGATGCTGGCTGTTTTTAACGCTATGAACACTTTTTGGATTTAAGGGTGTCAAAAATGAGAGAGGATTCCCAGATCCATATATAATTGCGATCGGATAATTAGTTGTGATTTTTTTTTTTTTTTTTGAGTTCACCTTTTTCATTTAAATTATATTTTAGATTAAGACAGTGGTCGAATACTGTCCGGAGGCCCCCTTCGCTCAACGCTTGACAGTCGGGGTAACTACTCATGACCAGTTGTCTCCGGGCGCCTACCATGACCCAAACTACAACCTAAATAAAGCAGGTGAACAAAAGGAAAGATCGCAACCAATTGTGGTCGAATCGTGGCCGCGAATGGCCGCAATTGCATGTGGACTATCATCTCATCCAGAAAAAAGTTGACGAGAAGATCATCAAAAATGAATCCGATATCTGACCTGATGATCAAATCTGAGTAAATAAAAAAAAATTAAATTCGGGTTAAAATTTTTTGAATTCAGATTGGTTCGGGTTGAAGGGATTTCAAATTGAAAATTTTTCGGTCGGATTCGGGTTAACCGAATTTGATCTGAATTTAGGATTTAGTCACTTAGTGAGTATTTTTAAGATTAAATCAAATTTTATTTTAAAAATTGGGTTTTCGGATTATTCGGGTTTGATTCGGGTTGGACACATTGGTCGGGTTTAAGTTTGGGTTCAGGTTGAATTCAGGTTCGGATCGAGTTGAAACTTAAAAACTTTTTTTCCTACCTCAATCTAAATCTGATCCATCTAAATTGGCATCCCTATTCATAATGGTCGGTGAAAAATTTTTATAGAGTGAACTGATTATCCAGGATTAATACACTGTGCTAGTTAAAAAAAATGAAAAAGGTTCTTTTGTTTTAGTTACGAAGGATATTTCTTTTGGGTGGGGGAATTTATAAATACACAAAGTCTTATTACATAAAATAAAATTTAAATGATTAATATATGTAAGTGAATTAAAATTACTTTAGGATTTTAGAGTTTACATTAGTACATTGGTAGCTCTTGGGTCAAAAATTTTCTAATAATATTAAAATTAGTTTATTTTAAAAATGAAAAATAGGTTTATTAAAGGTTTGTTTTTAGTGAGCTTTGTTACTCATTTTGTAGTGGACATGTTATGATTGATTGGGTTGGAGAACATGATGTATTGCCTCTTTTGATGAATCATAATAATCGATATTTGAGTTGTATGTTGGTTGAAAAAGTAAAAGTAAAAAAAAAAATATTCTAGCAAGAGACTTTCCCTAAAAATTTCAACATACAAAATTAGTCATTTTTCTTAAATTGCATGATAATCCTAAGTTATTAGTAACGATCGAAGATGATAGATGTGTTCGCGTGTGCTTTAACTTATGAAATTGCACATGTTATAGGTTTAATGGCGGTAAAGTAGTGATATTTTGGGTTATTTAGTGATCTAGCCATATTTGACATCTAATTTTATATTAAAATCTCATTGATAGCAATATAATGCTCATTTTTGGTTGGAATCCATGGAGAAAGATGGCATGGAGTATTAGGAGTTGTTGCCTCCGAAATTATGGTGTGATGGTAAAAAATGGGATGAACTCCCTAAGTAATGAGAGTTCAAATCTCACCAGGACACATTTCACCTGGAGAGTTTGAAAAATTTATGATATTGGACCGTTCGCTAGAACTCATCCGTGTTTCTCAATTTATTCTGATGGTCGATAGAGTACTTTCATGGGACCAGATCGATCACCTTAAAATTAATCAAATTGTAAGAATTAGATATTTAGATTACTCATAAAGCAAAAACAATATGACATTGTTGTTATGAAAATGATGATCGAAGAGATATTTTTATTTGGTCAATAATCTTCTTGATGGTTATTTAAAGGTCATTTAAGGATGAAGATGACATAGAAAGAAGACTCAGGGTCTTACTCATAGCAATTTGATCGAATTCTCTCAATATGCCCTAGAACCCCTAGCAATTCTTCTATGTCAATTTAATGCAAAATTAATGCCAAAAAAGGTCGAAAGACTTCATGGCTATTTTAACCAAAAATTAAAAAGAGATTATATTAGTCTTTTGAAGCATCTACAGTGGTATTATTAATTAAGTGTTATAATACATTATTAATGTTAAAATGAATGTGTACACCGTGTTATTGCCATGTCGAATTAACACGTTCAATACCTTTAACTCGTTCAACTCGACGTGGTTATTAAAAAAAATGAAAATTGAACTTTCTCACTGTGCGTACATGTGTGTGCCTAAGTTTCATAAAAAATAAAAATTTTAAATTTTAAAAAAAGTAATAAATAAAATTAATTTATATAATAAATATATTTAAAAATAATAATATTATTTATTTTAAATAATAATCTGTATAAATAAAATTAAAATAATATTTATTTAATATAAAATAAGATTAAAGATGAGTGAGTGGACAGAGACCTATAAATAATGAATGTTAATGTTAAAACGAAAGTGAACAAATGAAGGAACTAATATAATATATGCGTGACATATGAATCTCATATTTTTTATAAGCAGGGCCGGCCCTGACTTTTGGAGGCCCTTGGCGAAAAGAGAAAATGAGGCCCTATCAAATTTTTTTTCCCTAACAAACAATTTGAATAAAGGTTAATAGAAATTTTTTTAAAAAAATATATTTTATTTAAAATATGATAAATTCCATACAAAATATATTTCTCAAGATTCTTCGAATATTACAGCACCATACAAAATATATTTCTCAAGCTTCTCTAAAAATGCAATGTCATACAAAATATATTTTCCAAGATTCTCCAAAAATACAACATCATATCAAATAAATTTCCCAAACTTCTCCAAAAAGTACAATCCCTACAAATAAAATAAAACAAGTATCAAATAATCATTGAAAAAATTTAGATCTTCTAGCATTTTGAGAAGCAAAATCATCAATAAGATCTTCCAAATCAAATTTTTCTAACACCTCATTTTCAATTCATAAAATTGTCAAGCCATTTAATCTTTCTTGAGACATAGTTGAACGCAAGTGTGATTTTATCAATTTTAGTTTAGAAAAACTTCTTTCTGTCGATGCTACAGTAACAGGTATAGTCAACAAAATTCTATAAGCAATGGAGATATTAGGAAAACAATATAAGACTTTTACAAACTTAAGAACTTCAAAAGCTGACTTTGTTTCTGTTGGTAGACACATTTGTAACACTTGTAATTCAGAAAATAAATCATCAGCATCAATATCAGACTTATCATTATATTTTAGAGCAACTTGAAGATTATTACAACACTCACGCAATCAATTACTATCCATTGAAATCAGCTTTTTAGGATTGAATAGAAAACCAAAAATGTTTTCAAATATTTCTAATTGTTCAAATCTACTTTTTAAAGATGAAATAGCAATATCAACAACAA
>JBAMIE010186246.1:0-12543 GCA_037177295.1 Kaempferia parviflora | reverse complement strand
TAGAGTACAGAAGTCCCACTAACCCAGGTTAACGGAATCTGATTCATATCTACCCCATCCAAATCGAGAAAGCTATACAAAACAAGTTAAAACCCTTTTATTCCCCATCACTGCATTTGTTTAAGAACTCACAGAAGAAAAAGAAAACTGAAGGAAAAAGAAAGAAAGAAGGAAAAAAAGAAAAGTAGCAAATAGATTCCTTGTTTGCATGACGTATGGATTCTTCACCTTAACAAAATCTCGTCCATTATTGTCATCCGAGGAAAGCATTCAGTGCTGAGATTTTTTAGTCGTAAAAGAGTAAAGTTAAGTTCGAATCTAATGAATTTAAATTTAATAATAGTAGATATAGTAATATAATGGTTAAGATAGAAGATGAATAACTACATAAGAAAATAGGTTTTAGTGCCCGAATTATTATCACTATTCAGTCGCTAATTTCAATTAGCTATTGATTAGTGACTGATTATTGTAGTCGCTGTGAAATTGGTCGCTCACACGTCAGTGACGGAATTAAATAAATCATCGCTAATTAGAGACGAAATTAAATTCGTCTCTAAGTTTAAAGATGGATTAAATATGTCGTCTCTAAAATTAGTGACTGGTTGTTTATTAGCTATATATGGCCCAGGAGTACTGCGGTTGCAGCTCTTGATATTCAAGGAAAATATCGGTGAAAAAAATAAAAAATGTATAATCATAAATTTTGAGACTTTCTAAACTTTTTCAAAAAAATCTAATTAAAACCCTTTCAATCAAACCTTTTTTTCTCTTTTCCCGAGTTAATTTTTTTTCTCAGTCCGTTATTTTCTTCCTCCTCTAATCCCGAACTTTTTTTCCCTCTTTTCATTTTTTTTCTTCCTTTAATTTCTTTCTTATTCTTTTTCTAACTCTAATTTTACCCTCAAAATCTTCTGCTACACGTTGCTGCCCACGTCACTGCCTACCGATTGCTGCCATCGTTGCAGTCGTTTGTTACATGGTCGTCGTCGCTTGGCTAATGTCGTCGCTTTGCCGATGCTCCACAAAAAACCCCTTTTATTGAGATAAGGTTTTCTTGATTGATTTCTTTCGCTTCGCCGACTCCGTTGTTTGCTGCCAGCATCACCGTCGTTGTTCGCTAACGTCGTCGCTTCACCCCTCTGAGTGAAAATCTCGCAGCTAATTTTAGAGCAGGAAATTAAATTCTGTCGCTAAGTAGCAACAGTTAGTTTAATTCCATTGCTAAATTTGTTAACCGTGGCAAAAGGCGAATCGCTCGCCCCCAGCGCCCCCGCCGACCCGTCCCAGAGCTAACACGGAGGAGGTAAATCACGGGTGACTACTAGCTATAAGTGCAAATGGTCAAGACATGGGGGAGGTATATGCTAAATTTGTTAACTGTGCCATTATACCATAGCCAAAATTTATGGAATAATTACAAATCGTCGCTAATTAAATACCGTCCCTAATTAATATAACATTTTAAAATTTCATATACAAACATTAGCAACGGAGGTTAATAATTCATTATTGATTAAAGATGGAATTTTAAATATTCGTAATATAAATAATCCGTTGCCAATTAATTGAAATTTTTAAATATTTAAGGTTGTTTTTACAAAAAGATAAAGAGGTTGATAAAGATATATTATGTCAGATACAAGTATAATAATTAAAATGGACACCGTCTTGTGACCCTAAAGTATCTTTAAATAAAAAATAAAAAAACTTTTATAAAATGATAATTAGACCTATTGTATTATGATCCTGCTCATGAATGTCGATAAGTGAATCATCGATAATTTGGCTCTGTTGCCAACTTAATCGTCAATCACCAAATGACAGAGAGGATGATGATATGGTTGGAAGCCTGGGCGAAGGCAAAGAAAAAAAAAAAAAAAAAAAAGAGAGTTAAAACGACAACTAAGGAGTTACCCAGCACAGTTAGCCACTCCGATACTCAAGTTAGAGGAAGAAGAAGATGAGTATTAAGGTTTTGATGTACGTAGGTATGCATATATACCTTGGATACCAGAAAGGGCTACCTTTTATAAGGAGACCGTGGACTTTTTCCTTTCGTTCCTCTTTCCATGTTATCATTATCTAAATACTTAAATAATGTGAGACGTATTCATGCTGCTGCCTTTTTCCCGAAATAATCTAAGATTTGCGGAATCATTATCCTTTTCTCGAAATAATCCAAGATTTGGGCAATTGATTATTCTTTTCCTGAAATGGTCCTGCATCCTAACGTGCGTTGCCAAGGGCCTGGGAGGCCAAGGAGGTAAGGACCTGAGAGGCTAAAAAACCTAGAGGCTAAAAAGCCGGGAGGCTCGAGAAGCCAGGAGGCTAAAGAGCTAGATGGCTAACAAGTCGAGTGTCTAAGAAGTCGGGAGACTCAAGAGTCACGAAGCCAAGGGGATTGGGAGGCCCGAAAACCGAGAGGCCAAGGAGCCGGTAGACCTCAAAACCATGAGGCAAAGGGGGGCGGGAGGCTTGAAAACTAAGAGGCCAAAGAGCCAAGCGTCATCTTGACTTACCTGTTGGAACCACTTCAGCAAGTTTCACCAATCTTTTCTTATCTATATTGATGCCCACTAATCATTCTTCGGATCATATTATATGAAGTTAAATATTGAGTTAGGAAGTGAATACACTAGCAGAATATAAGAGTTATAGAGATGAATTAAGATAAATGTGCAAGCATACAAAGATGAACAGAATAAAATATGAATATATATATTAAAGAGAAAGTCTTGAATCTATTAAAAAAAATTAAAACATATTTAAGATGGTGTAGACATGTATTTAGATAACTAATAAATACTTTAATTAATTGCTATGAATATGCACATTAATAAAGGAAGCGAAAAAATTAGAGAGGACTTAATTAGCAATTAGAAAATATGATAAACTTCATTTAAATATAGATAATAATATAATAGATGGTCCAATTCCAATATTAATAGCATCTATTAATAGTGCAGTAGAATTCATATAACTTGATAACCCCATTTAAGTAGGATAAAGATTATTCATATAACCTGGGATTAGATTTGACTGTACTAATATTGTTGAGAGGATAAATTATATACGCATCTAAACTAAGTAGTGAAGCTTTTGGTGGTCATAATTCACTCAGTATCAAAATTTTACCCACAATCATAATTTCTCATGGCGCGATGATGTAACAATCATTGTAGTGAATTTGGTAAAGATTGAATTCCACCATTGTTGTAGTTGTGAACATATTTGATGGTTTTGGAATTGTCAAAGTTGCAAATAGAGGCTTCTCAATGTGGTTCTTATTGTAATGAATGGATAAATCATTGTAATAAAAAGGTAGAATCTGTCGTCTTAGCAGCCCTGCACGATCGATCCCACAGGGCCATCTGTGAGGAGATAAATAGTGAAACTGCAGTTGGCTACTACGGGGAGAATATTTTTTCTCAACTTTCTTGAGATTTAACCTCTTACCAGCAATATCGTCCATATAGTAGCCAACTCAACTGTGTCGTGGGGGTATGAATGGATAAATTATGTATAAATCCAAAATGGTCATAATTATTATCCAAAGTTGCTTAGATATGAATGGGGGTATGAATGGATAAATCATGTATAAATCCAAAATGGTCATAATTATTATCCAAAGTTGCTTAGATCATCAAAGCATCAAATCTTTCCTCATTTTACTTTTTTGTGGACATTATTCCTTAACATTTAAAAACCAAATTTATATACATATATACACACTCTTCAATAGAATTCTCATGCTAATCCAAAACTTTATTTGTTAGAATAATATTATTTCATTCTCATGCTAATCCAAAACTTTACTTGTTAGAATAATATTATTTCATGAGTCGGATGAGCTCAAGTAGCAAAGAGCCAAAGTGAAATGGGGAAGGGATGAGCAAAGTAACATGGTATCTTCGCTAGCTAGTGCGCAAGGGGGCTTCCTATTCTCACCTCTGCGTTTGATTCCTTGTATTCTTGGAAAAGGAAACTATATATATGCTATTCGAGGGCCCAATCAAGTGATGTAGAAGGATCTGAGTTTTGAGATATCTTAATTTTGATTTGAAATGAACCACTTGGTAGCCGAAACGGTGGATTCACCTGCTACATTACAGTACCTCACTCTTTATGCGAAGCAGCTCTGGCTGAATATTTTACGTATTGTAAATGACATACTTTAATAATTTATAATGATCTCTCCAAATAGGTACAAGCTTATCGCCAAATGTCTATTCTATTAAGAAAACCTCCCGATCGTGAAGCTTATCCAAGAGATGTTTTCCATTTGCATTCGTGACTTTTGGAAAAAGCCGCTAAATCTTTATCAAAAACTTACAGTAGCTTGCCAAACAAAGGCTAATAGACAAAAAGAAAAGAGGTATAACAGGCATAACATCTACTATTAAATTGAAAACCGCATAAGCTTCGAGCAATTTGGCAAAGAAACAACTTGTCGAATAAAGGATAGAATTAAGACTGATACAGATTAAACTCAAGATATTAAGCATAACAAATATTTAGTTCTTGTGTATTAGATAATTTTATTTTGATCAAATTATTTTTATAAGGAAAAATGAAAAAGAAAGGAATTCTACTTTCATACATTATCTTAATTGAATTCTATAACTATTAACTTATTAGATTAAAGTTTGTTCAGAAATTTACAATCGGTTATAAGTGAAACCTATAACAACCTGTCTTAGACCCAAAATACCGTTTAAGACTTTTTCCATATAGCTCCAAAGATTTTATCTTTTCTGTTAGGGTTATTTCATCTTTTTTGCATCTTAGGATTTTCGATTTATTTAAACAATTATTTAGTTGATGTTTGAGGATAATATTTTATTTTGAATCAATTTATTTCGGTTAAACTTAGAGATGACTTCTCTATGTTTGACAATTTCTCATCTTCTCTACAATTCTTCTCTAAATTTTCACCTCCTAAATAATCACTATTCTATCTAGCATCATCAGATCATCAAATAATACATGATTATTATAGACTCTTTAAAAGCAAACAATTGTGCCAGTCAAATGTGAGCCAGGCACTCATTAATAAACTTGATGCAGCAGCTATTAGTGAACCCAATTCGTACGAATAATTTATAAATAAACTTATCTAGTATTCATAATACTTTAAAAATAAAGAAATCAGATAATTTATTTAATAGTTGAGTTCAATTAAAAACTTAAACAAGAAATTTCAAGTTTGAACAAAGCTTGATAAGTAACTAAACAAGCTTAAACACACAACTAAACACCACTAAGCTTGACTTAGCTGAACTCATTTACATCCATCCCCGTCTAGAGATCACAACTTCCTCATATTACAGGCATGGAGCACTAGGAAGAACAAAGATCAAAAGCCAAACAACATTTGCCCTCCTTCCTTGCACCACTGTTTTAAAGGGATCCAAATCTAAAGATTTTATTCACAAGACCACTACCCTCACAAAATTCAATTCCCATTACCTCAGTCTCCCCCACATTGTTCTCCCCACATTATACTAATCTCATATTCCTAGACCAACATTAGCCACACTCTATAAAACAGCTCCATCTCTCCTTGTCATTCCCACCACAATTTTAGTCTCTCAATTCGCTATCGATCATGTCGAGAGATCCGCTTGTAGTTGGCAACATTGTGGGCGACGTGTTGGACCCGTTTGTTCGGTCCGCTTCACTCAGAGTGATCTACAATGGCAAAGAGCTGACAAGTGGATCGGAGCTCAAGCCGTCGGTGGTGGCTAACCAGCCGAGGGTCGAGATCAAAGGACATGACTCTAGGGCTTATTACACTCTTGTGAGTGTATTTCTCCACTCAATTAGGTCAGGTTGCATTCAGTTTACTGAGCTTGATGATGATGTTGTGTTCAGGTGATGGTGGATCCTGATTCACCCAGCCCCAGCAATCCAACCAAGAGGGAGTACCTCCATTGGTAACATCACCTTCCTAAATTTCAATGCAAATTTCACATATACAAAAATCAAAATGACATTCCTTTTTATTGGAATAGTTAAATTATCAAAAATGCAGAAACTATGATTCATAGCTTAGTTCTAATAGTTATGAATCTACTACACAAGTACTTTTAGAAAAAAAAAAATGAGATGAAAATATCCTTTTGATAATAAATAATAAATGAAAAAGAATACCAACTTTTGCCTAAATATATTTACCTATCTAAAACTGATGGATTAGGATCTGATAAATTCCCTTAAAATGTTGCCATAGGTTGGTGACGGATGTCCCAGAAACATCAAATGCAACTAATGGTGAGTAGGAAAGCAATGCTAAGACCTAACAGTGCATATTTCTCACCTTTTGCCAAAGGAGTGAACTCTGATCTTAAGAATGATATTCATTAGTTGCAGGAAATGAGATTGTAGCCTATGAGAGTCCCCGGCCAATCGCGGGAATCCATCGGTTTGTGCTCGTGCTGTTTCGACAATCCGTCCGGCAAACTATTGATGCGCCAGGATGGAGGCAAAACTTCAACACTAGAGATTTCACAGCTGTCTACAACCTCGGCGATCCAGTGACTGCTGTGTTCTTCAACTGCCAAAGGGAGAAAGGATGTGGTGGAAGAAGGCATGTATTGAAACTAGCTAGTATCTGCTATTGAGTTGGATACTGGATATCGATCGTATGACCTTCTCCAGTGTCAGCTCTCACATGACTCTCTTGTTGTTTGATGAACAGGTATCAAGCTGTCAGTGGATGGATGAAGTGATCTTTCTTCCAACTGCAATTGTTTGAAGATAGTCGAAGATGACTTCACTGCAACAATGCAAAGTGTGCAATATTTTTTTCTCAATTACATAAAACATACTATGAGATGTGCACTCTCAGTATTTCCTAACTACTGTTCATGAGTGTGTTTACTTTTTACCTGTTCAACTGTGTAACTGCAATTGAATATTGGAAATGCTTCAGCATCAGAATCTTTAGGAAGGTTGACTTAAACATCAAATCTGTGACATCTTATTCATTTCTGAAGACTAATATTGTATGACAGTTATATTTAAACATTTAGAAATCAATGATAGATGATGGTTGGAGCACACGAGATATTTGCTTGGTATGTAACATTTTCAACAACATTATTACAGACTTAAGATATATTCAGTCATCGTCATTATCATCTATTTTGGGTCGGATAGCATGAGAAATATTCAGAGCCGGAACTAATTTGTATAGACAACAGCAATGGCATATACAGAGTTCTGTGCACATCGGGTACCAAGATGGAGATCCCTATTCTTCAAAACTCTTTGGGAGTATCTATTCAGGGAAAAAATAAGGTTCATTCTAGGCCTGCGAAGAAACTAGATCCCGAACAGTATTCACCAGATTGACTATTTCCTGGTTTGATTCAAGGGGCTGTCTACGAAAACTCTGCATGTTGTAAGTGTAAAAAGGCTTGATAAATGAAGGTGGTTATGTGATCAAAAGAGTTTATAGATTCTTACCTCAGATGGCCATAGCTTGTCTCCAGCTTTTCGAGGGATTATGTGGAAGTGAGTCTGCAGCAAGCTTAGGTTA
This sequence comes from Kaempferia parviflora, assembly GCA_037177295.1. NCBI lineage: Eukaryota > Viridiplantae > Streptophyta > Magnoliopsida > Zingiberales > Zingiberaceae > Kaempferia > Kaempferia parviflora. Next base: position 4,997 of record JBAMIE010186246.1, on the reverse strand, counting down.
AATAAGGCAACATATAGCCATTGCAGTTGAAAATCATCTATTGAACTTATGTTCAGTACTAACATGAAATATTACTTGTCCAGCTGCCAATCCATTGTTGACTAATAAATTAAATGAATCTGCAAAATTCAAAAAATTAGTGTAACCCATAACTACAAAAATGCAGATCTTCCAGCAGGTGACATTTTACATCATTCTTTCACACAGATTGAGGCATCTAGGAGTCAAATAGTGTGCTTCACAAGGATGAATAGCTAGGGACAATTGGTGCCAAGGTGAGGTGAATTGCTGTTGATCAATTAAGCTAATAACTTTATATGATATTTGATGCTAATTAAACCTTTGGGTGATTATAATTTAAAAAATATTCTAAAACAATATATGATAACAAAGAAGAAACAGAAGTTTGGCTATTTCAAAAGTACACTAAGCAAGGAGAAGGAACTATCAAGAATAGTAATGGAAGTATTCGAATTTAAAAGAGCAAAAACAAAATACTGTCCTTTGATGCAGAGGCAAAGAAGTCAAATGCATGCATTTTCTTCCCAATAAAATAGAATGAGCAGAAAATTGGACAACTAATATACACAGGCCAATTAGTTAAAAACCCACCGTATTGTAAGTATTACATGAATCTATGATGACCTAAGAGAAGTTAAATGACCAAAGAAAGGGAATGAAAAAAATTTGAAGAAAAGAGAACTAGATCTAATGTACAAATTTTTCCTCAATGCAACATCGAAGGGTACCATGATGTAAAAATATGGTTCGCCAGATCCTCATGGAGAAACCCAGTTTCTAAGGGTAAGGATAAGGCTAAGGGGAAGGATAATGAGCAACACAGGAAAGAATATTTACAAAATCCATCATACACAGCAGGCATCTTTTTAATATGTCCCACCTACCACTTTGAGTAGCTTTTCTTATACAATTGCTAAGAATTGGTATCTTTGAACACATGGCAGCTACCACCTGCATCAAAAAATAGCACTACTAAAAGAGTAGAACGATGATGTTGTTTTCCTATATCTTTTAATTTCAATTGGGAAGTTGTTTTTACCATGAAACATAAACAATTAATACTACAAAAGGTTGGATTATATTACATTGACATATGAGATAATGGGAAAAAGAAATGTGAGGTACGAGTCTTCAAAATACATGATCCATAGGTGTCTAATATGCTCAGCCAAAGGTATTAAGTGCAGAACAGAACAGAGAGGGAATTATTGAGCCCTTGACTCAATATTTCCAAAGAACTATTCTCAAGTTATAGATTAAACTCCAGAAATTTTGACAAGTAAAAGCAAAAAAAATTAGCAATTGATAATAAGGGAAAATCATGGTGGATTATGTAAAGCACAACTACACTAACAACATTGCAGAATCTCAAATTAGTAGAAAGCAATAATTATTGAAGGTATTTAGCATGCATCCTTATTGATACTGAAAATGCATGCTATTCATGTGCAACTACTGTTTGCGTTAAAGGGCTCCAATTCTGATGAACAAGTGAAACTGCAATGCTACCTGAGTAAATTGAAGAAAGAAAATTTCACATCAACTCTATTGCAAAGTCATCTGCCAAATCCTCAGGACAGTCGAAACAAGAAACCAAAGCTAACATTAGATATCCCTGTAGTTAGACTTATGTAACTATAACTTATAACTTTATAGCACAAGAACAAAAATATGAAAATGATGCTCAAAGGAGAATTCATCTAGTTACAACAGCATCTGGTGCAGGACAGTTTGGTTTTCAGTCAAATAAAAGTTATACTCAATTCTACCGTAAGACACAAGGATTATAAGTGATCACAGTAAGGACACAAGAAACTCACAGCAGGTGGTGTTGCTTCCAAAGAAGGAGTATGTGATTTTGGAATGATAAGGGAGTGTCTGCACACCAAAGGGAAGGATAAAGGGTTTTAAAATACAAACCGAAAATAAATTCATCATATTGTGTAACAAAAGAATATCAATTGCTAATTCCTTATTTCAATTCATTTATTATTCAATTAACATTTAAGAGAAAGGATGCCAAAGTTTGAGAAATCATGTAGCATCATAAGAGACTATATCATAAAACAGAAGAAATACTTTACCCAAAAGTCAAAGGATTAGAATCCAAAATACACATGCATACATCATCTTCATAAAGCTGCAAACAAAATAAAAGTAGCAATTAAGCCAAGACCAAAATATCAAAAGCTGCAAGGTAAAAGGATATTTCTAACCAATTATCAATAGATGGATTACCGAGATGGAAACCCAAGCTTGTGATAACAGACCAAGAATAGCAAACATAAAAGATTAAAGGTTCAAAAGAGATTGAATCATATGTGAATTGTTTTCAGTATTTCGCTGTTGCTTTGGTTTCATCTCTTTATATAGCCACTATATTCTTTATAGTTCAACAGACTAGCACAAGAACTGTTCCTCCTCCTAATAATTTATGCCCAATAGAAAGTGTATTGATATTTCCTAAGGTGCAGATAGAAATTAGGATAGTTTAATAAACTCACTCGTAAGTTTGACTAAAAAAGATTAAATAACCAGATTGTCTTGTTGAACAGGAATCCAAAGCACCAAAATTCCTAGAGTAACAATGTTGAAACCAAAAATACCCCTTTTTCTAAATCATCTTTTAAGTCCTATTTTGATTATTTGCAAGAGCACGACATATTGCAAATTTGGAAGATTCCAAATACTAAGGATCAAAACCAGTTTCTATGGGTAAAAGAATGGATCTGGGTGTAATAGAGGATATCATTGATATGCAATTTACATTAGACCAATACATATGCTAAGATAGACAATAAATACAATGAAGAGGAACATTCAAAACAATTTCTGGATTTTTTTTTTCTTTAAGTGTTGTGATAAAGATGAAACTAACTTATTTTGGGTATCATATAAATTTCTTGGCCTGATGTCGTGGTAAGGAAAAATTCAGTATGTCCAAACTACCCCTTGCAAATCAAGGTATAGTTTACTTTTTTATATAAGGAATAATTATTTCTTTTGATATTATTCTCTCTAGCATTACAAGGCATTTCTTTGTTGGTGGAAGCTATTGGACATCTTATTTATTCTTCAACTCGCAAATTATGTGAATATCTACCTAAAGCTAGATCCTCAAATCATTAGTAGCTTATATACCATATGTATAGAACTAGGTAACAATCTCAACTTTGTTATTACTTATCATCTACCCATGTTGTGAACTGAAGCTAAATATTAATGGGAGGTTCTCTACATGTTCCCTGAGTACGGTTTGATGCATATGACTATCATAGTCTATGTGTGTTTTGCTTCCTACTAAAATGAATTCTAGAACTCTATTTCTCTCTCAAGTGGTATAAGTTTCTTTGTGCATGGCCCATAGAAATAGTATATTAAATCTCCATTTTATCTATTAGGCCTCTTGGAAAACTTAAAATAAGAACAAAATATTTTTTCCATCATGATCAGACGTTCAATTTCTCCATTGCTAAAACTTATACTACTTGTATTAGACTTTGTAATCATGTCATTATAGCTAATCTAATCTATAAATCAATTAGACAACTACAAAATAATGACCCTCTATATTAGATGAGAAACAAAAAGGTTGGCCCCAATTAGCATATGAGCAAAGAGTAACACAGAAAAAGAACAAACATTTCTGAAATAAATGATAAATAAAGATAAATAAACAACATGGGCAGGAATTCCAGGATCCAGTACGATGAACTATCATACAGCTTCGCCCTTTTACAAAGAGAACTGGCATCTGAAAATCCAAAAGGACCAAAGAAAGAAAAAGGTTATACCATGAATGCAGGGGATTCGCCACGGACGATCCGGCAAAAGACGCATTCCTTTTCCCCACCCAGCTCCGCCTCGGCATCCGCCTCGGCCTCGCAGCTGGAAGTGGCCGCGCAAGTGGATCCGCATGGCCGAGGGGGAGAGCTGTGAGGAGCCGAGGCAGGGCCGGGCAGATGCAGATGGGATGAGAGGTCGGAGAGGCGTGGCTGCGCCATAGAAGAAACCGGCGGCGGATATCGGGCTCCGGCAGACTGCCGTCGCATGCAATGAGTCTCTCTCTCTCTCTCTTCTCTCTTCTCTCTTCTCTCTTCTCTCTTCTCTCACACGCAGCCGCAAAGGTTGAAGTAGTCCGCGAGTAGTTGACTAAAATAGCTCGGGGGGTGTGTATTTGGAAGGGAAGCGGTGTTTAGATAGATATATGTTAATCACTCATGAGCCTATATTATATTTGGATGGGAGAAAAAAAATCCATTAAGAAAGGAGAAGGAAAGGGTAGTAAAGTATTTATTTTTTTTTATTTAGAGGGAGAGAATGTTCATTAATGTAGTATATGTTATCTTATTTGGGAGGAAATAGAGGGTAATGAAGGTTAAATATATAAAATTATCCTGACTTTTTAATAAATATAATTATTTATTTAAAATTTTTATTAGAATTGTTCGGGAAAGAAACTGCTTGGACGGCCAGAGGCGACAAGTCAGCCGATGACGATGCCCTAGAAGAGATGACGTGCCCTGAGAAAGATAACACAAGCGTTAAGGGGGACACCAGAAGAATTCCGGTGTCTGCCCCTCCGACGCTCAAGTCAGGAAGAGATTAGAAAAAATATTATAATCTGAAATTAGGGTTCAGAAGAAGTTACCATATCGCACGTCCACCTCCTTATACGCTAGGTTGGGACGTGGGTTGTACACGTAACCGTTCTCGCATTTATGAGCCCTCGTTTACACATTTATCCGTTTAGGCGTTATGACCCAAATTGCTATTTAAGTAGCTCAATCATGCCTCCTTATTCAACTTAATCATGTGCAATGATTCGTCATAAATGCTCATTATTGTATTCGCCGAAATTCCCGGGGAGGCGAAGCGGCATTCAACTATGACCACCCCTAAGATGGACCTCAGGAGCTTTCGCCCGAGGTGACTTTAGATACAGTGATCCGAGGTGGACCTCGGATCTTTTCAAC
>JBAMIE010186239.1:0-12544 GCA_037177295.1 Kaempferia parviflora | reverse complement strand
GATGTTGAGATATTCCTGTTGATCTTTAGAGCTCTTTGATTTTGATTTCGATTTTTTTTTATATCCTGTTTTGTTTATGAAAGCTAAAAGGAAGAACTTTGTCTTATTCTTTGTAACTTCTTCTCAAATCCATTTTGCCTGAAGCGAACTGATCCAGCGAATACTCTTCATAATTTTTTTCTCTCTATAACTTACCGACAATATATCACTACACTCTGTCCAGTCTTGATCGTAGATGTTGAGATATTGCTGATGTTCTTTAGAATTCCTGGATTTTGAATTTTTGATTCTGCTTTGTTCATGGATTGCTCAAAGAAAGGAACGATTTCATGCATGCCTTTTTTGAAAGTTTGTGTTTTGCTCTAGTTCATGATTTTTAGGAACAATTCTATTGCAGCGTCGCCTCTTCGACATCCTAAATGAAGTTGCCAAAGATGACATCCTCTCTATCCTTGTTGTTGCAAATTTGAGCAAGAATCATTTCCGACAACTACTCAAGAAATGCATCGAATTGGTCGTATTATCAGATATTGAGTTCACGACGCTGGAAAAGAAGTTGCCCCAAGAACTTGTGAAGCACATCCTTGACGTCCGAGCTCACTTGGGGTTGGACGGTTCAAATAGCCTCGGACTTCCTGCTGCCAAAAGGATCTATGGTGCTCTCGACACAGATGATATTGAGTTAGTCAAGCGGTTTATCGACGACAAACCTACCATTCTAGATGATGCCAAGGCTCTACATTATGCAGTAGCATTTTGCCATACGAAAGTCACAAAACAGCTTCTGGATCTTCATCTCGCAGATATCAATGGCAGAGACAACAGAAATCACACCGTGCTTCACATTGCCGCTATGAGGAAAGAACCTGAAATCATAATGTACTTGTTGGACAAGGGAGCTCGACCATTCGATGTTACGACGGACGGAAGAACTGCCCTTCAAATAGCCAAGAGGCTCACTCGGGCAGTGGACTACAGGTCAGTCGGAACAAGAGAAACTGCTCCAACTCCAAGAGAACGATTGTCCATCGAGGTGTTGGAGCGAGCTGAATCGAGAGATTCAGCTACAGAAGTAACTTCTATTCCAGTTGAAATGACTAGTAATAATCCTCAGGAGAAGTTATTGTATCTGGAGAGCAGAGGTAAAATTCATTCAGCACTAGTTTCATCTTCACTGATACTATTAAGACTGATTTCTATTGTGCAGTTTGGCTGGCCGAGTACTTTTTTCCTGCCGAAGCAAAAACTGCTATGAACAATGCCAATGTGGAAGGCACCCTCAAGTTCCACACAAGTAATTATTGTGCAGGGAGCAAGCGATCGGCCTGCGATGTAATGAAGGCATCTTTCAAAATGACAGAGGCGCACTTCTGCCGGATGAATGCCCTAGCGACGACAGGTACGTTGCTCTTCCCCTTTAATATGTCACTTAATCCCTCACTAGGACACCTTAAATCTGCTATCTTTCTAATAGCTAAAGTTTTTGCAATTAACAGTAGCTCAGTAATCCTGACCCAACATATGTAGCATAGCATTGGACTTTGCTCTCTGGATCATGATAAATTTTCCTTTTATCTCCATTCTCAAGGATTTTCTACTCTGCCAACTTATTGACGTATGAGGAACTCATGAGTAGAAATCAAATGTGAAAAATAGTGTATTCATTTAGAACCATATCTACTGCTGAAAAACTCAAATGGCGCTGCAGTGAAACTGGGAATGCGTTTCTTCCCGCGATGCTCGGTGCTGATCAACAAGGTCCTCGACGAAGGTCTGTCTGATCAACTGACTGCAGAGTTTGACAGTTCGGAGGAGCGGAAGAACAGATTTAACGAGATTATGGAAGAATTTTCGTTGGCATTTACTAAAGATAAAAAGGAGTTGGAACATGTATCTCCCTCTGCTTCAACTTTGAAATCTCCAAGAAGAGCTGGCTCTAAGGCGACCAAAAGACGACAATGAGACACTGCCTTATGTTGTTCATTGTGTGATTTTGTTCCATTGTTCATATTTTTGTAAAATGTGAAGGTAGGAGGAAATGTATTTGAAAATAACACTCTCCCTTAATTGAAGATTTCAATTAGTTAGAGTAAAAAGTGATATCGCTCAACCCAACTAATCTAGTTTTGTTGGTCCCACGGCAAAATATATAACTCAGAATAGATCAACTATGATTAAACTCTCCCTTTTTCTTTCACAAGTATATAACTTGAAGTTGGAAGCTTTGAGGTTTAAAATGAACAAGCATGCCAAATGATCCCGTCCGGAAGCTGAGTCAGACGGATGAGCCAGTGATGAGGGCAAGAACTTTGACAGAGAGAAGACTTGATGCTAGAACTTGAAGATGAGCTGGAAACCTTCGACCTTCGTAAGCCACAAAGAGGGTGGCTGGAAAGTGCTACTCGTGGGCCTATGCTCACTACGGAGTACACACGGGAGCGTTAGAACCAGAACTAGGGAGGGGATCCTCGGCGTAGGTAGTCTGACGCTCAAGTCAGAAACGACAGAGAAAAGATGTGAGAAGGAAGATAAATAGTAGAGAAGCAGTATGGATGCGCACGTGTACCTCGCTGATGTATAAGACTCCCCTTTTTATACTGCCTCTCAAGACCTCGATAGTAACGAGATGATAGAGAATATTCGTGTCAGAGTATGTCGGGCATAGAGAATGTACGAAAGGCTTCTTAAAGACCAAAGGAAGTTTCCATTGCTTGCATATATCATAATAACATAATATTCCAAGGCACATACTGTTATTATCTCACAGGTGGTTACGATTTCCTAATAATGTTGTCTCCCAGAGGGCCCAATTGGTGTTGGGGCCGACCGGGTGTGTGTTCTAGGTTGCAACCATGAAGAGCAGGGAGCTAGGTCCTGACGGTTCGGCCAATGTTGTGGTCGTCCGAGTATACACTAAGAGTTGTGATCTGAGGGAGCAGGGAGCTGAGTCATGAAGGACCCGGGCAACACTGTGGCTGATCGGGGTATATTGAGTTGTGATCTGAATGGGGAGTTGAGTCCCCGAGCAAGATTGGGTCACTGAGTATTAGAGGATCCGATCGATGTTGGACCAGTTGGTTGTAGGCTGATTTGTGCCCATAAGTGTGAGGCAGAGTACTGTAGAATCCGATCAGCACTGTGCCGGTCGGCTGCCTATTGAGAGTTATGATCCTAGGGTGCAAGCTATCCTAGCGGATTGTAGGTTGAGGGTTGTGACCATGAGTGTGAGGCTGAGTACTAGAGGATCCGATCAACACTGAGCCAGTCGGCTGTCTGCTGAGAGTTATAACCCGAGGGTGCGAGGAGTGAGAAGCTAAGTGCTAGAGGACCCGACCAACGCTAAGCCGGTCGGTAGTAGGTTGAGGGCTGTGACCCTAGGTGTGGCGGCGGAGTATTAGAGGATCTGACCTGCACAAGGGTCGGTCGGCTGCCTGTTGTGAGCTGTGGTCTTAAGGTATAATGTGATGAGTCCTGTGCAGAGTTTAAGGGGCTAAATTTTGTGGTACTCGATTGGCCACAGAGTCGGCCGGCTCAAACACTTAATTTTAACTGTCACATTTCCTAGACTTTGACCATCATATTACCTTGACACCAACCTTGTCGGACACATGGATATGATGGATTTCAACCACCATAATCAATGTTAGGACAGCATCGGAGCTCGACTAATAAAACCCAAACCAAACATAGATCCAATCAAAATGTTCAAGGGACAAAATTCTGGTTGTACCTGCCATTTGACTCCGTCATTATTAGATGAAAATAATGGCAAATGATCCATGTTCCACTATTTTGTCTCTTATAGAGTTCTATGATTTGCCGTATTAAATAGAAGGGAAATAATCATCAATCAACTATTCCTAACTGTACATTAACATGGCAAATAAGCTCAGTAATTGTCACAGTGCACAACATTTTAGAACTGGTCATTATCTGTAAGTGTAAAATTGTATTGAAAGCATTTTAGGAAATATGGCGAACAAAGAATAAGATAGACAGAACATGAAAAGCTAAAAAGATGAACATTTTAATATCCATCAATTAAATTTTTTTAGCAACTTAACTATTGAAAGAGTTATTGAAGGAAAAGAATCAGGATATTCTCACAACCATCTTATTCTTCCTTGAGCAGATAATAAGAGCAATTTACCATCAACTACGTCTATTTCGTTGCTCCTTTGAACTGTGTTAGGAAACATAATCAGGCTTCTTTGTTCCTCCAATTCTTCAACATCTTCCAAACTCAAAAAAGTAAGGATTTTTAAGAACCTTATGACATCAATATCTGGGATTGAGAACAAGTACTGATAGAACGCTCTCCTACAAATCTTCCTACCTCCCTTAGGAAATATGACAAGTACTTGATGTTCTTCCACCAGTCGTAATTGTTCATAATCACAAAAGAACATTAAAGATGGAGCCTTTGTAACGTTTTCCTTCCAAGTCGGCATCTTTCTGCACTCCGGCGTTTTCCTCGTTCTCTACCTTTCTTCCCAAGATTTTAGACATCAAATCCATGATACCGGCACTATTCTTCTCCAAGGCGTCTAGGTCTAGGTCCAAGCCGTCCATGGGAATCGAAATCAGAAATATAACTTCTAAAAGTGGCCCAACCCAACCCAACCCAACTAAGACTTACCCATCAAGAGGTTATTTTATTCGGCTTTTACTGAACCATCAAAATTATCAAATCCTATCTATATAGATGATCAAATCTCGTATCACTTTCATTTTTATCCTTGCCCCTGGGCTATAATTCAGTGGTAAGAGCACTCTATTATCTTTTAAGTATATATAGTTTGATTCTCAGATATAGTATATTTGTAGGGATTTTTTCTCTAAATGGAACCGCAACTAAGGGATGCTGGACTTCTAGGCCGCCCACCATAAGCGCTTCTCGATTTACACTAGTAGCCGGTGGAAAACTTTCGTGAGGCCAAGTTGGTCACTCAGGCTCGACGTTACCTAGCCTGGTTAATTATTTTTTTTTCATTTTTATCCATATTATTATCCCCAATTGATTGATTTTTTAAATTACTAAAATCGATTTTATTTTTTTAGACAGTTTTGATTTACTCATATTTAAAAAAATCACTACTTTTAATATATTTAATCAAATCGTAAAAAAATATTAAATATCAATTTAATTAAATATATTAAATTAAATTGATACTTAATAGTATTTATATAATTAAAAAATTATCTGTTCATCAATCAATTTTGATTAAAATTTTTTAAATTTAGTCGTCGGATGGATGGACTGAAGTACTCGGAACGACAACCTATTTAATTTGAAAATAAATCAGTGAGAGTAGTAAACGACAGCACATTCATCTTTAATAATAATAATAATTTATTTATTTATTATAAAAAAATAAAAGATAAAATTCATAATGAAAATATTTTAATATTGAATTTGTTCAATATCATGCTCTTCTCCCTTTTATTCAATCCGTAGTTCCATTCCGTATGCGGAACGAAATTACACAAGTCACTACTTCCTTTGGTGTCCGCGCGAGCTCTCGTTTTGAAGGCGGAGGAGAAGAAGCACCGCCGACGCGGAGCTTCTCCAAGAGAACCCACTTCGATCGCATCTCTCTCCATATATATCTCGCTTTGCCCTACAGGTACGCCGCCACTCCGCTCTCCCGCTCTCGTTCTCAACCATCCCTAGTTCCGATTTCTCGATCTACAATCTGGAACCTTTTTGCAGAAAGTTTTCGTCTTTGAGTTCTTCTTAACTGAGAATGTTCACCTTTTTCTTTGCTTTTCCACTGTTCGATTGTTGTTTGATCTCGTTTTACGATGATGTAGGATTTGGATCTTCCGAACCCATTCGCTTGTTCTGATTGCCCTTTCTTACCAGTTAAAGAATTATTATCCCCAAAATACTCTTTCTTGGTTGCGAGACCAAAATATACTGAACATGCTTTTATAGATCCACATCAAAAAAATTTATGGGCATGCAATCGATCTTGTGTTTCGATTTGACTCGAATCGATTTTATATGATGATTGGACCTAACTTGTTGGTCCATCATGAAATCCAGTGTGAATGATGCTGTCGAGAAGAATGGATCTTGTATTTACTATTCACTGAACTAATGGATCCTCTGGAGAAGAGGGGATCGATCACAGGATGAATTGAATTGTTTTGGCTCTTGAAGAAATTAGTTGTCGTATAGCTGGTTAATCGAAAAGTAAGATTTATTTAGTCTAAATAGTTGAGACAAGCACTGGTTTAATTCGGAAATAAAATTCATTCGGGCTGAGATGAAATAATGTAATGGAGAAATAAGATTCAGCTGGTGCTAAATAGTTAAGAGAAACATTTACTGACGATGGTGAAATGGATACATAAGATTCAACTAACTCCAAATAGCTAAGATAAAAAAAAACAATAATGATGAACCAGGTGACCAGTCTGGTCTCCACGGAAGTTTCTCACCGTCCGTCAGAGTAGATCGAGAAGCGCTCATGGCGGGCATCCCAAAAGCCCAATATCCCATGGTTGCACGCTCCATTTGAAAAAAAAAAATCTCTATAAATGTGTCGTAGTTAAGGATCGAATTGCAGATGCATATGTGACAATTTGACACCCTCCCGCTGCATTGGGAGCCCAAATAGCTAAGATTAGCACTTTGGCGATGATGACACGATGATTGACTGACAACTATTATAAAAATTATTGTGTTTTGTAGCAACATTGTCTTAACAACAAATACTAAGATCCTTTACAGAAACTTCCTTTCTTGGTTCATATTGCTATTTTATTTTTTTCTTTAAATACAACGAACGTATGTTTCTATTCCATACATTTCTAATGACAAGGGTGTCGGTGTCAACAGTGGTGGACCTCAATTTGGATCAAGTCACAATCATGTTCAGAAGGAAGCATAATTCTCAAGAGCAACAGGATCATCAGGCTGTACAAGAACAGAAGGTAATCAATTTTGAGAATAATTTATAACCTATCTTCTTGTCAGACGAATCTATTTGGTTTTGTATATGATCCATCTATTAGTATTAAGGAATGATGGTACAGTTAGCGACTAGATCTAGCACAAGAATTGCCTAGAGGTACTAAGATTCGATTATTGGCATAATATTCCAAAGAAAACAGTATAAAAATTCAAGTATGTGATGCTGACCATCAGATCGGTTCGACAAACAGGTTAAAGATCTCAGAGACGTCATCGGACCCTTATCCAGCCGTAGTTCATTGTTCTGCAACAGCGCATGTCTGAGGAGATACTTGGAAGCTCGGAACTGGAATGTCGACAAGTCAAAGAAAATGTTAGAAGAGACACTAAAGTGGAGAGCGACTTTCAAACCTGAGGAAATTCGTTGGGTGAGCTCAATTGAGCTGATCAATCACCAGCAGGTTAGGATACTTCCGAAAATATGGGTTTGTCACTCTAGATTTTCATTGATTATTGCAGCACCAAGTTGCCACTGAAGGCGAAACCGGGAAAGCCTACAGAGCAGATTTCCGTGACAGAGAAGGGAGAACTGTTATTGTGATGAGACCAGCAAAGCAGGTGTCTTTCAATATATTGATTTCTCTTTAAAATAGAAAACAGAGACTCATAAATGTGGATATAATTTTGCATATGTTGCAGAACACATCATCGCATGAGGATCAACTCAGACATTTAGTGTATCTCCTAGAGAATGCAATCATCAACTTACCCGATGGCCAAGAGCAAATGATATGGCTTATAGACTTTACAGGATGGTCACTGGCCAATTCCGTCCCGATGAAGACCTCTCGAGAAACTGCCCACGTTTTGCAGAGCCACTATCCTGAGAGGCTTGCAGTTGCATTCCTATACAACCCTCCAAGAATTTTTGAATCCTTTTGGAAGGTCTCAGCTTCCTTTTCCAAAAACTATGTTATACAATGAACAGTGCAATCTATGGTCTCGATACTTTAGCCATTATCTAATCGCTTACTAGTTTTGCATGAACAGATAATCAAATACTTCTTGGATCCGAAAACATTTCAGAAGGTGAAGTTTGTGTACCCTAAGAATGAGGAGAGCCTGACACTCATGGAGAAGAACTTCGATCTCGAGATACTACCTGAGGAATTTGGGGGTAAGAACATAGCTCAATATGACCACGAGGAATTCACTAAGCTGATGGAAGAAGATGATATTAAGATGGCCTCCCTTTGGGGGTTAGATGAGAAGACGAGTTTGCTTGGCCATTATCAAATTCACGTGAATTCGGCTTCGGGGGTTGCACCGGAGTCTGGGCATTTCACAGCACAAGCAAGTTGAGATCGAACAACTTCCTATTAAACAGTTTGTGTCTCAAATAATCCTAGGAAAATTGTTGGCTTATGAAGTATCATTTGTGAAATTAGACTTGGGCATTGTTACTCTAACAACCTTGGTTGCTTTTATGAACTATCATTGGTGCATTGGGCTAGGGTAAAATACTTTTATGATTTATTTTTCTATATCTTGTTGATGATATTTGGGATGAGGGATACCACTTTTTCTCCAAAAAACTATCATTTGTGAAATCAGACTTTGGCATTGTTGCTCTTGCAATGCAGGTTACTCCTCCAAATGGTATTAAATATTATTTATTTTTATTGATTGTTTGATTGAAGGAACCTGTCATATTAAGAGAGCAATTGTAATTTGACACTAAGTTGAATTCGAGTTGTGGCTAAATAAATAAAAATGAATTCTAAAATCTCACTATGATGATGCGGTAATACGAATCTATCCGGCACAAAGAATGATAATGTTATAACCACCTCCTAGATTCCTTCATGTAGTGCGGCAATTCCTGCAACGAGTAACAAATATCAAAAAGCTCATCGGAGATTTCCCTAGACGAAGCCACTTCGATGGCTAAATCAGCATGGTATGTCGATAGTAGAGTGAAAAGGTAAAATATGAGAGGTCAAGTACAAGAGTATCAAAGAGAGAGAGCGCTCCCTCCTACCATCATCTTATGTAGGAAGAGAAGATCTCATTAATATTATTTTAATACCTCATTAATACATCATTAAACATTGCCGTTTATAACCGTTGTATCAATATCCGCCACATGCCAGAGGTTCGAAGGTCGACAAGTCGACAAATCAGCAAGCCAAGAAGTCGATGAGTCGACCACATGGATCTTGCTTCCTTCCTCATCATGAATAAAAAATTTATAGTAAATTGCTTACCAATATATCGTATATGCAAATAAGACTACCTTTTGCAGGAGTAACAATTTAATTGAGGCTCCGCGATAGTTCTTCGCACGTAGACAAACACCATATATATTGTAACCGAAACTTCAATCCGTGTAACATCGAATAATCAACTGTGTTCGTGTTTGGGATTCCTGAAACTTAGATAAATTAAAAGAACCCCTAAAGAACATAATTTGGGTAGAGCACCTTCTTGGGAGTCATACAAACATAAGAACTTGAATGCTCTCGATGTCTGGTAACAAGTTGCATGATGTCTATACGATCATATGAATATATGATCATTCTATTTGCAGTTTGAAAAACAAATAAACCGAACATGCATAAATACATAGCAAATATAACACAATCTCTGGTGGGCTACTGAACTCCAATTTAGATTGAACAAATTCATCTAAATTTCTTTTAGTTAATCAGCGATATGAATATTACAACATGATCCTCAAAACAAGTACGTTCTGTAAAATAAATAACATAACACCTAACAAAAGAAAACACCTGAAATGAAATAAATGGTGTAGACGCAATAATTGGTGGTGACAAATTTCTTATGTAAAGAACAAAATACAAATGAGATTGCTAACAGAAGCATATACCGTACCAAAAAAACTAATGTTTATATTTTTAAATAAAATCCATCAGAGGACGAGATGAAAAGATGCAATGATACATTTTTTTTATTATCATCAAATTAACAGGGAGGCTTTGATAATCTAATACCAATATAGCATCAAGCCGGCACATCTGGGTCACAAGGGCAAAGCACGTCCTATACCAAAAAGAACAATAGATTAGGACAGAAATCATAGACTCACTGTAATTCTTAAATAACTGTAGAAATAAGCTTACTTCTATTTGACCACACAGAGTTTCAGACAGAGAAAAAACAGAAACCTATAATTTTGATCCTTTGTCTACTCTTATCATGCATTTGGTTCATAGAAATGACTATTCTATTTCTGAATTCTGGGTTAATCTATTTGAAGAAATAGATATTACTCCTCTCTTTCATTTTTCATAGAACATCTATTGCTGCTCTATCCAAGTCTCCAAGAAATACATATTTTGGATAGGCAAGGCAGACTTAACCAGATAGATGGACTAGACAAACCCTTGTATATTACTCGGAGGGATGTTTTATCATTGTGAAAATTCATTCATGTATATTACTAATAGCACTCCAATGACCAAATAGAGGGATGATAACGATCCATATATTCCATTCATGAATCAGACTATGGATTACACATTGCTATTCTTTTCCTTGTCAACCCCATTCCTTAGGAAACCTGTTCTGTTCTAATCCCTGATTCCATGTCAATTCCATTCCATAAATCATACGTAAAATAAGAAAAAAAACCAAGAAAAAGAATGAGGCGATAGTATGGTTAATTCCACAAAAATCATGGTTTAAAATTCCTCACATGCAATGTTCCTCCCATTCTTCGTTGCACTCTTCAAAGCCATGGTCAGATGCGCTTGTTTAAACCTATCATCAAAATGATCAAAGACAAAAGTTCCAACTTTGCAATAACAATCAAGACAATGACAACTCTTTGGATGCTAAAACCTTATGCGAGGCATTGGAAAAGGTGTTGAATTTTTGCAGGAAAGAGTAAATCACAAGTGCAATGCTCTCATGTGCAGGACGAAAAACGAAGATTTCATGGCTCCAGTAAAAAAAACGCCACAATCTAAGGAAGTTCGTGGCTGATACCTTGGGAGAGCCAACTCCAGCAGGAAGAATCAACCGCGATGAAAGACTTGAGACGGGCCGATGCGATGGCGCTGTGAAGCGGCATCAACGACTCGACGCTTCCTAATGCCGGCGCCATGTATCTAACAAGCTCAAATCGGAAGCAATCAGGGTAATGGAACAAAGGCTAAGAAAAAAGAATAAAATTTTAAAACGAGGATAGTGGAGGGGAGTCCCTTCACCTCGTCAGAGTTGAGGAAGCTCTCCGAGACGGTGCGGATTTGGGGAGCAGAGACGTGGTGCGCGCCACGACGGATCTCGCGGTGGCCATGGCGGCGGGCCTGCAAAGTGACGCCATAGCTGTTTCTCGGAAGGAACGGGGGGAGCAATGCATACGGGCTCTTAAACCCTAACCTGAGTGGATTTTCATGCCTACCAAATCAACGGCCGTAGATCAATCGCAACGTCAACGAAACATTATCCTATTACTTTTTTTTTTAGAGAAAAAAAAACTGAAAACAAACAACATTGAAAAGGCAAACTACACAGTTGCCGATCGCACCTCCGCTGCCTTTTTTGGATTTGGGCGGTCGCCGGCCGGCGGCGATATGTATAATTCAGAAAGCAAGCAATCAAGCATACCGGCGAGCTAGTAGCCGTATAAACCTGGTGTGAGTGGGATTTCCAGCTTTTTACCTTACCACCACGATGTCCAAGTTTTTTAAATATCCAAATCAAATACATAATTTTTAAAATATCAAATCACGTATTCTTTATTCATTTGCTTTTGTCATTTACCATAGTCAACTGCTACAGTAAAATAGTTGACTATTATCATTTTGATTGAAAATTGATTAAAATTGATGGATAGGCTTGTAAAGTTCCAAACAATATGAAATCTGATTCTATATGTTTAATTATTTATCTAGTTCTCTTAATTATATTCATACTCTCAAATATCAATTTGACTCAATATATTTAAAGCAGTAATATTTTGAATATAAATAAGTCTTTAAAAAAATATATCTATTAAAAAAATCAGTTGACTATTTTACCGTAGCAGTCAGTTGGTATAAATGACAAAGGTAGAATAGGTATATTGTACGTGATTTGATCGTTTTAAAAGTTAGTTACATGAGTTGAGTGTTTAGAAAATTTAGCTACTCAGGTAAAAACGGTGGGATTTTTACTCCTGCGGACTTAGTTTATATGGTAAGTGGATGACAAATTTGTCCAATAAATAAAGGGTCGAATCCCGAGGTTGTTAGAGCATAAATCCCTGTACTCTCCCATCCATCTTAGCTTATCTCTCAGTTGTCATCGTGATTTATCTCTTTTTTGATGATCTTGGAGCATACTGACAAGGGTGCTGAGGACGAACATAATCGCCTTTTGCCCAATTATGCGAAGGGGATTTAATTTATAAAAAAAATATTAAACTCAGTTAGTCTCATTAACTATCTCTGGAGGTGGCCGGTCCGGCCCCACGAAAGTTTTCCACCGGCCACCAGGGTAAATCGAGAAACACTCGTGGTGGGCAATCCAGAAGCTCAACGTCCCTTAGTTGCGAGTCTCATTTGGAGAAAAAATCTTGCAAATGTGCCGTAGCTGAGAATCGAACCGTGGGTACGT
>JBAMIE010186230.1:0-12544 GCA_037177295.1 Kaempferia parviflora | reverse complement strand
TTATACTAGGTAATCTAGTATCCTTATGCATGAAGATAATCAATTCGGTCGTTGTGGTCGGACTCTATTATGGATTTATGACCACATTCTCCATAGGGCCCTCTTATCTCTTCCTTCTCCGAGCTCGGGTTATGGAAGAAGGAGAAGAAGGAACCGAGAAGAAGGTATCAGCAACAACTGGTTTTATTGCGGGACAGCTCATGATGTTCATATCGATCTATTATGCGCCTCTGCATCTAGCATTGGGTAGACCGCATACAATAACTGTCCTAGCTCTACCGTATCTTTTGTTTCATTTCTTCTGGAACAATCCCAAACACTTTTTTGATTATGGATCTACTACCAGAAATTCAATGCGTAATCTTAGCATTCAATGTGTATTCCTGAATAATCTCATTTTTCAATTATTCAACCATTTCCTTTTACCAAGTTCAATGTTAGCCAGATTAGTCAACATTTATATGTTTCGATGCAACAACAAGATGTTATTTGTAACAAGTAGTTTTGTTGGGTGGTTAATTGGTCACATTTTATTCATGAAATGGGTTGGATTGGTATTAGTTTGGATGCAGCAAAAGAATTCTATTAGGTCTAATGTACTTATTCGATTTAATAAGTACCTTGTGTCAGAATTGAGAAATTCTATGGCTCGAATCTTTAGTATTCTCTTATTTATTACCTGTATCTACTATTTAGGCAGAATACCCTCACCCATTTTTACTAAGAAACTGAAAGTGAAAGAAACCTCAGAAACGGAAGAAAGAGATGTAGAAATAGAAAAAACTTTCGAAAGGGGGGGGACTAAACAGGAACAAGAGGTATCCGCCGAAGAAGATCCTTCTCCTTCCCTTTTTTCGGAAGAAAAGGAGGATTCGGACAAAATCGAGGAAACGGAAGAGATCCGAGTGAATGGAAAGGAAAAAAAAAAAACAAAGCCTGAATTCCACTTGCGCTTTAAAGAGACATGCGATAAAAATAGCCCGGTTTATGAAACTTCTTATCTGGATGGGAATCAAGAAAATTCGAAATTCGAAATATTTCAATTATTTAAAGAAAAAAAAGAAGAGAAATCTTAAAAATAGTAATACCGAAAATAAATATAATAAGAGATAAAAAGAGATGCGACTTCCCCCTAAATATTTTATACCTTCCCCTACAAAAAAACTTGTAATACCAACTCCATTCGTAATTCCATCAATTACTCGTCTATCGAACAAATGAGTTAGTTCCGCTAATCCTCTTATCCCTTCTGTTAAGGATCTTGTGTAAAAAGCATCTATATAAGCACGATTATATGACCAATCATATAGAAAATTGAGTATTTTGTCCCAAAGAATTCTCTTAAGTCCTCTTTTAGCAAATAAATTCAGTATGTTCCAATTGTGTAAAGATGAATAAAAGGGTTTATATAAAAAGTAGGCTAGAAGTATTCCGAAATACGTTATACTGACGGAAAGGGTTGGATTTTTTAAAACTTCATACCAATCAACAAAATGAGTTGAATTTTTATGTAAAAGATTTAGAGACGGAGTTAACAATTTTGATAAAATATCCGAATCGATTACTTCTTGATTCAAAGGAATTCCTATCGCTCCAACAAACAAAGGAAATAGGACTAATACAAGCATAACAAATAATATAGTATTGTCTGATTCGTGAGGGTAACAAAAAGTCTTGGCAGCGCCAAAAGAAAAAATATTAATATTAATAAAAGGCGTATTTGTTACAGTACTAGCAATTCGAGGAGCCTTCTTCGCAAAAAAAGAAGCCCTTTTATTATTATTCATTGTTAATAAAGCAACTAAATGAAATTTGTTTTTAATCGGTTTTGGTTCTTCTTTACCCCATAGAGATATTGAATAGAAGGAATTGCTTTTTTTTCCACTGTAATTTTGAAAGCAAAAGTTGAAAGGCCCCTCAAAAGTAAGTAAATAAATCCGAAACATATAAAATGCGGTTAATCCGGCTGTGAAAAAAGCTATTGTTGCGAAAATCGGCGAATACAACCAAGTATCATTAAGAATTTCATCCTTGGACCAAAAACAAGCGAGAGGTGGAATACCACAAAGAGAAAGAGTACCTAAGAAAAAAGAGGTTTTTGTAATCGGCACGTGCTTTCTTAACCCGCCCATAAGAACCATATTCTGGCTTTTATCTGGAAAATATCCAACAATAGCTTCCATTGAATGAATAATTGATCCGGATCCTAAAAACAACAAGGCTTTGGAATAGGCATGAGTAATCAAATGAAATAAAGCGGCTCGATAAGACCCCATACCTAGAGCTAACATCATATAACCCAATTGAGACATTGTAGAATAAGCTAAACCTCTCTTAATATCTTGTTGAGCAAGAGCTAAAGTAGCTCCTAAAAATACTGTTAGTATCCCTATCAAAGATATTAGATTCATTACATATGGTATGACTATGAAAAGCGGAAGAAGCCGAGCTACAAGAAAAATTCCCGCCGCTACCATAGTAGCAGCATGTATAAGAGCCGAAATAGGAGTAGGACCTTCCATGGCATCGGGTAACCATACATGAAGAGGGAATTGCGCGGATTTAGCAACCGGGCCGGCAAATAATAGAAATGCACACAAAGTAACAAATAAAAGGTTAACCTCATTATTATAAATCAAGTTATTCAATATTTCGAACAAATCCCTAAATTCGAAACTGCCCGTTAGCCAATAAAGACCTAAGATCCCTAATAATAATCCAAAATCCCCTACACGATTAGTTACAAATGCTTTTTGACAGGCGCCTGCCGCAATAGGTCGTGCGAACCAAAACCCGATTAATAGATAAGAACACATTCCAACCAATTCCCAAAAAATATAAATTTGTATGAAATTCGAACTTGTAACTAATCCTAACATTGAAGCATTGAAAAAACTCATATAAGCAAAAAATCTCAAATATCCTTGATCATGAGACATATAATTGTCACTATAGATAAGAACCTGAATTCCAACTGTAGTGATTAATATTGACATAATAGAAGTAAGTGGATCAATAAAGTATCCGAACTCGAAAGAAAAATCACTAGTGATGGTCCAAGACCTTAGGGATTGATAGATCGAAGTTCTATCTATTTGCTCAATAGATAAATCGATCGAAAAAATCATAACTATACTTAACAATAAAATACTAATAAAAGCCCACATACGGCGAAGATGTTTTGTTGCGGTCGGAAAAAATAGAAGTCCCACCCCTATTAACATAGGGACTGGAAGTGGAACTAAAGGTATGAGCCAGGAATATTGATATGTATGTTCCATAAAATCAATAAAGTAATAATAATTGTTTTTTATTCTTAATTCAGTGTTTCTGATTCACCGGTTCTTATCTCTTTTAAAGTTCTTTTCTCTTTTAAAAGGGATTAATAAAAAAATTAAGATTAAGGTATTAAAAAAAAAACTTAAATCAAATTCGCTTTTGCTATTCATAGTTTTTTTGAATCTTTCCCAACAACTTCAAAAAAAAAAATGAAAAGTTAAAAGCAATCAAATGTTCTAACTAAGCTACTAGTCAAAAATAATTTTTTTTTATACTTTATACTACGTAAGATTTTTAGTAAGATAGAGCAAATTAAAACTTCACTTATTATTCCCTAATTACACTAATTTATGTCCATAGATCAAGACGAAAGAATTACACAAAATTAAGTTTGATATAAATCATAGGCTGACCCCTATCGTTCCCCAATAAAATACGAATTAGTTTGTTTATTCTTTGTTTATTCACAACCATTAACTAGTTAATCTTGGCACGTATTGATTGTCTACTATTATAACATTTAATAACCAATTACTAGACAAAACGGATTGGGTAGATAAAACCTGTTCGATGTATTTTTCGTGGATAAATGTAGCATGCCGAAAATAGACAGAGATAAGGGCGGAGGGGCTTTTTCTTGTTTTTATCAACTTCAACCAATTCGATTTCTGTTATATGGCACAATCCGCCCTATAGATATCGATTTGAATAGGTATATAAGGGTGCCAACGCCAACTCCGGAATACGAATTACTTTATTCTACACTATTTAGGGAATAGAAATTGAAAAAAATCCCTTATTCCATTGATTTTTTGTTCTAGTAAGATTTTATGCCATTTTTGGATATTTCTATTTATTTATTTATTTTCTAAAGGTAGTTAGTGTAGAGAAAAAATAAACAGATAATGAAACGAACCGTAAAACTCAAAAATGATGTGTTTTAACAATAGATGTCTTTCACATCCAATTTGATCAATGAATAACCTTTTCTCTTTTGAATGGCAGTTCCAAAAAAACGTACTTCTATATTAAAAAAACGTATTCGTAAAAATCGTTGGAAAAAGGGGGGATATTGGGCAGCGTTGAAGGCTTTTTCGTTAGCGAAATCCCTTGCTACTGGGAATTCAAAAAGTTTTTTTGTACAACAAATAAATAATAAAAGGTTGAAATAATCTGAATCCCCCGGACTCAAAAATGAGTTAAGTGTGTTTCGAATTTATACTATAGAATTTAGAAAAATCGAAAAAAGTAAGTAAACATCCTCTTTTGTAATGTTTTGAACCAATTGATTCCGTTTTCAAATAAAAAAAGTACTTTTTTTATTTGAAAACGGAATCAAGACAAACTAGAAAGTTTCACCTTTCTTTTATTTTACTATTTTTTTTATTCCCAGGATGGGGATTCTTATTTTCCCCATCACCCCACCATAAACAATAAGAATTTTATTTATTTTTTTTTTCTATAATACGTCCAGCCCAATACCTAATTGATTTGATCAATCCTAGGACAAATTTATAGTGAAAAAAAAAAAACCTAACAATTACGACAACACAAACACAAAAGTTATAAAAAATGAAAAAAAAAAAGGGTTTCTTTCTTTTTTTTTTGAGTTGTTCCCTGGAGTGAAGTTAGAACTATTTAGTTACAGCCGTTACAACGGTTCTAGTTTATCAAAGAAGAAACTATGAAAGTTAAGTTAAATAAAACTTAAACCTTAAATAATTAAATAAAACAACAAAAGAAGGGGCGGAATCTTTAAATCGCCCTTTCCATTTTTTTAGTAAGCATTCAAATTGATGAATAAAAATCCATTGAAATAGACTCTTTCAATCTCGACGATTGACTAATAATAGGTTATTATGATTTCGAGCAAGCCGCTATGGTGAAATCGGTAGACACGCTGCTCTTAGGAAGCAGTGCTAGAGCATCTCGGTTCGAGTCCGAGTGGCGGCATATCATCTTTAAAAAGATATACAAAAAAAAGTGCTCTAAGGAATTTAATTTATGATTTCCATTTTGTATATTTGAGGTATTCTCGCTTTTCATTTTTTTTTTTATGATCTTTTCAACTTTGGAGCGTATATTAACGCATATATCCTTTTCGGTCGTTTCAATTGGAATTACAATTTATTTAATAACCTTCTTAGTCGATGAAATCAGAGGGCTATATGCTTCATCAGAAAGGGGGATGACAGCTACCGCTTTCTGTCTAACAGGATTATTAATCACCCGTTGGGTTTACTCGAGACATTTCCCATTAAGTGATTTATATGAATCATTAATCTTTCTTTCATGGAGTTTATCTATTATTCATAGGATTTTTGATTTTAAAAATAATCAAAATCATTTAAGCGCTATAACGGCACCAAGTGCTTTTTTTACCCAAGGCTTTGCGACTTCGGGTTTTTTAACCAAAATGCATCAATCCGGAATATTAGTACCCGCTCTCCAAGTCCAGTGGTTAATGATGCACGTCAGTATGATGGTATTGGGATATGCAGCTCTCTTATGTGGATCATTATTATCCACGGCTCTTCTAGTCATTACATTTCGAAAAGTGATAAGGATTTTTTTGAAAAGAAAAAAAAAATTAAATGTAAATGGGTCATTTTGTTTCAGTGAAATCCAATACATGAACGAAAAAGAGAATGTTTTCCTAAATATTTTTTCCGCTAGAAATTATTACAGGTATCAAGTGATTCAACAATTGGATCGTTGGAGTTATCGTATTATTAGTTTAGGATTTATCTTTTTAACCACAGGTATTCTTTCGGGAGCAGTATGGGCTAATGAGGCGTGGGGGTCTTATTGGAATTGGGATCCAAAAGAAACTTGGGCATTTATTACTTGGACGATATTCGGGATTTATTTACATACTCGAACAAATACAAAATGGGAAGGTGTAAATTCCGCAATTGTGGCTTCTATGGGCTTTCTTATAATTTGGATATGCTATTTCGGAGTCAATCTATTAGGAATAGGGTTACATAGTTATGGTTCATTTAATTAACACTTATTTGAATTGAAGAAAGGGCTTGATGAATACATACATAGGACAGCGCGGAAATCGAAACGAAACTTGGTGTTAGTGTAAGATGCCGAGAACCTTTTGAATCGCCGCACTGCTTGATTCAAAAGGTTCTTACAAATGCCTTTGGAGGTTGGTCACAATTTAATTTGAATTTAATTTCAATTATTTTACTTCTTTTTTTTTTTATTTAACTTAAACTTAAGAGAAGAAAAAGGATTTCTTTGTTCATTGGATAACGAACTCTTTTTAAAATCATGGGATTTCTTTTTGGTTTTTTTTAGTCATGAAAACTATCTACAAAAAAAAATTAGATATAATAGCTTCGGCCTTGTCCGCTGAGAGTGAGAGAACGAAATCGGGATAAATACCAATACCTATTACAGGGAGAAGAATCGAGATCAAAACAAATAACTCCCGTGGTCCAGAATCAAAAAAATCAGAGTTTGGGGCATTAAATAGCTTGTACCCATAGAACATTTGCCGTAACATAGATAATGAATACATAGGAGTTAATATCATTCCAATTGCCATTACAAAAGTGATTACTATTTTTGGCATTAAAAAAAATTTTTGGCTGGTAATTATTCCAAAAAATACTATCAATTCTGCAACAAAACCACTCATGCCGGGTAATGCAAGGGAGGCCATCGATAAGATACTGAATAGCGTGAAGATCTTTGGAATTGGTATAGCTAGTCCGCCCATTTCGTCTAGATAAGCAAAACGTATTCTATCATAACTCGTTCCTGCCAAGAAAAAAAGTGCAGCACTAATAAACCCATGAGAAATTATTTGTAAAACGGCTCCGTTGAGACCTGTATCGGTTATCGAGCCAATTCCTAGAATTATGAAACCCATATGAGATACAGAGGAATAGGCTATTCTTTTTTTTAAATTCCGTTGGCCGGGAGATGTTGAAGCTGCATAAATTATTTGCACGGTACCTACTATCATGAACCAGGGGGAAAATATAGAATGGGCGTGCGGTAATAGTTCCATATTGATTCGAATCAACCCATATGCTCCCATTTTTAATAAGATTCCGGCTAGAAGCATACAAGTACTGTAATGTGCCTCTCCATGGGTGTCTGGTAACCACGTATGGAAGGGTATAATCGGCAATTTGACAGCAAAAGCAATAAAAAATCCAATATAGAATAATATTTCCAGTGCCACAGGATACGACTGATTAACTAATGTTTCCAAATTTAATGTTGGTTCATTGGAACCATATAAACCGATACCCAAAACTCCTATTAAAAGAAAAACGGAGCCTCCTGCCGTGTACAAAATAAATTTTGTGGCTGAATAAAGGCGTTTCTTTCCACCCCACACGGCCAGAAGTAGATAAACGGGAATTAATTCTAATTCCCACATGATGAAAAAAAGTAAAAGGTCCCGAGAAGAAAATGATCCTATTTGACCGCTGTACATCGCTAACATCAGGAAGTGGAATAGTCGGGAATTCCAAGTAACTGGCCGAGCCGCTAAAGTAGCTAAAGTGGTGATAAATCCCGTCAGTAAAATGGGTCCTATGGAAAGGCCATCTATTCCCAATCGCCAGTCAAACTCAAAAAAAGTGATCCATTTATAATCCTCTGCCAGCTGGATTAATGGATCGTCCAATTGGAAATTATACAGAATTCCATAGGTCGTTAGAAGGAGTTCTAAGACACATATATATATTGTATATCCTCTAGTCACCTTATTTCCTCTATGAGGGAGAAAAAAAATTAAAGAACCCGCGGCTATCGGAAAAACTACAATTAGTGTTAACCAAGGAAAATAATTCGTGGTAAAGACAAGATACACTTGGCCCATAAAAACCCGTGCTCGAAACTTGAAAATAGAATATATTCGTATTTTTTTTTGTCTTTTTCGAGTACGGGTTTTTGTCGGTAATCGGTAAAAAAAAAAAAGAAACTGTATTCAAAACGAATTCAAGTGGGTTTTTCGGGAACGTATCAATATCAATAAGCTAGACCCATGCTTCGGGTT
The DNA here is from genome assembly GCA_037177295.1 of Kaempferia parviflora. Classification (NCBI taxonomy): domain Eukaryota; kingdom Viridiplantae; phylum Streptophyta; class Magnoliopsida; order Zingiberales; family Zingiberaceae; genus Kaempferia; species Kaempferia parviflora. The sequence goes on along the minus strand of JBAMIE010186230.1, from coordinate 4,236 downwards.
GTTTCATGCCATAAATAAACTCGAACACTCAAGAAATCCGTTGGACAGGCGGATTCGCATCGCTTACAACCAACACAGTCCTCTGTTCTTGGAGCAGAAGCAATTTGCTTTGCTTTACATCCGTCCCAAGGTATCATTTCTAATACATCCGTGGGGCAAGCTCGTACACATTGAGTACACCCTATACATGTATCATAAATCTTTACTGAATGTGACATTGGATCTATCTATTTTTGTTTTGAACTTTTTAATTTTCGATCTAGTCAATTTTGAAATGTCATATTTAAACACCAGATGAATCAATGATTTACCAGAATTTTGCTAATTAATCCACTTCTGGATCAAGGGAACAAAGATACTTTGATTTCTTCCAGTTTCACAAACAAGATTGAGATTAGGGCATATTATATATCCTCAATTGAATTTATGAATATTATAATTTAAAAATACTACTTATTCAACAAAGTTGATTGATTGATACGCGTCGATTTTCTGTTACGATAAATTGACGAAACAATAGCTGATCCGATAGCTGCTTCAGCGGCTGCAATAGCTATAACAAAAATTGCAAAAATATCTCCTTTTAATTGTCGACTATCAAAAAAATCAGAGAATGTTACGAAATTGATATTAACTGCATTTAGTATAAGTTCAAGACACATCAGGGCCCGAACCATATTTCGGCTCGTAATCAAGCCATAGATACCAATCGAAAATAAATAGGCACTCAAAACAAGTACATGCTCGAGCATCATTAACCAACTCCGTACCAATTTTGATTCATTTCAATCTGAACAATAATGCAAGTGATTTGGTTGCTTAGAATATACCAGGTACGGAACAAAAGAATCTATTTGGTAATAGATCGAATAAAAAAAAATTTGATTTTGATTTTCTATTGATCCGTGAATAGTATTCAACTATACTTTACAAGAATTTAAGTTTAAGGGAAATGAATGTGATAACAAATAAAAAAGTGGAATTGGGATTGCTGTTCCTAGTTATAAAGATTTTTTATTGACGCGCCACGGCAATTGCACCTATCAAAGCAACTAAAAGAATTATTGAAACGAGTTCAAATGGAAGAAAAAAGTCTGTTGATAAATGAATTCCAATTTGTTGACTATTACTTATCAAATCTTGTTCAATAATCTGGTTGGCTCGTGTAGTCCAAATAATCCCGTACCACGACGTATCTAGAATAGTAGTGATTAGCGAAAAAAAAATACTTGTACAAACCAGGGAAGTAAGACCATCGCCAATAGTCCAAAGATTCAGCTGAAAATCTTTCGAATAGTCTGAGCCGCTCATGAACATTACAGCAAATATGATTAAAACATTTACAGCTCCCACGTAAATAAGGAGTTGCGCGGCAGCTACAAAATGGGAATTTGATAGAATATAGAATAATGATATACAAACAAGAACCAATCCCAAGGAAAAGGCAGAATAAATTGGGTTGGTAAATAATACTACTCCCAGACCTCCTAATATAAGACCCGATCCCAGAAAAACTAAAAGAAAATCGTGTATTGGTCCAGGCAAATCCATTATATTAAAATAGGAGATAAATAAATCGAAATCTTTTTCATGACCTTATTGAGCCGACCAGGAAAAATTATTTATGAGACATTCTCAATTCCAATTCAATGAAATTCTAATCTACTAAGTGGGAAGTGATGCGGATACAGTTCTGGGATCAATTTCGTTCTTTTCGTTATTCTAAATTCTAAATGGCAATTTGAAATTGACGCTATATAGTTCGAAAAAGCTTCTGTCTATATATTATTTCATTTCAATACAAATTTAGTTGTACTTCTCATCAACCAATCAAAAGTTGGGATTTGGAGTTATTGACCAAGCAAAAAAACAACCTTATCCCTTTATAACGACTAGACCAAAACTGAACCTTAGTAATTCGAAATTAAAAAGGTTTAGACGTTTTTTCGTTGAGGCTAATTCAAGACTGTTCGAATTGTAAAATCATCAATTACTGACATTGGTAAACGACCTAAAGCAATTTGATTATAATTCAATTCGTGACGGTCGTAAGTAGCAAGTTCATATTCTTCAGTCATTGATAAACAATTTGTTGGACAATACTCAACGCAGTTACCACAAAAAATACAAATTCCAAAATCAATACTGTAATTAAGCAATCGTTTCTTTCGAATATCTGTTTCAAATTTCCAATCAACAACAGGCAGATCTATAGGACATACCCGAACGCATACTTCACAAGCAATACATTTATCAAATTCAAAATGGATTCGACCGCGAAAACGCTCCGATGTGATTAATTTTTCATAAGGATATTGAATAGTTACAGGTAAACGATTTGCTTGGGATAAAGTAATCATGAAACTTTGACCAATGTACCTTGCAGCTCGTATTGTTTGTTGACCATAATTCATGAAACCGGTTACCATAGGGAACATATTGTGAATATCTATGAATATTTTGAGTTTATTTCTTTCTCTTGTTTGAGACAAGTAGCGAATATTGTATTCCTTTTTTCTTTATAGCGAAAGGAGTTGGGAAGAAGTTGTTAATAATAGATTACCGAGAGAAATAGGTAAAAGAAATTTCCAGCCAAGATTTAATAGTTGGTCCATTCTTAGTCTCGGTAAAGTCCACCTTGTTGTAATAGGAATGAACAAGAACAAATAAGTTTTAGCCAATGTAATAAAGATACCAATTGTCGTTCCAAAGATCCCATCCGCTTTATTTATTTCAACTAGCCCAGGAACAAATATGTATGGAATGGAAAGATTCGAACCCCCCAAGTAAAGAACTGTTACAAATAATGAGGAAACTAATAGATTTAGATAGGAAGCAACGTAAAATAAACCAAATTTGATTCCTGAATATTCGGTTTGATAGCCGGCTACTAATTCTTCTTCCGCTTCTGGTAAATCAAAAGGTAATCTCTCGCATTCCGCTAGGGAAGAAATTAGAAAAACGATAAACCCTATAGGTTGACGCCACAAATTCCACCCCCAAAAACCATATTTTGATTGCGCCCCAACTATATCAACTGTACTTAAACTGTTAGATAATCATAGTCGGTGGTAACATTACGGTTTCCATCGCTATTACAAAACCGTACATGAGATTTTCACCTCATACGGCTCCCCAGGGCCACAAATAAATGTAAGGACCGGACCGGTATTAGTAATTTTGATATGGTTATAGGAATAGGATGGATAAAGTCAAAATCTAGTGGAGGATCCCCAATTATACCACTGGAATTCTGTCTGCTCTAAGGATAAAAAAACAGTCTTTCTGAATTAATCTCATCCTTTACGAAAAAAAAAAAAATTCTGTGTTGAGTAATAACTTAATCAACCCTTCAATAAAATACTCCTTGTAGAAATATCACTAGATATTTCAACCCATCCTTTTATTTTGATTACGAAAAAGAATTAGCCATTACACTAGTTCATGAATCATGACACGAATTTTCTTTCTATCAATATATGAAAGAAAGAATAAAAGGATTCTTTTATATTGTAATTGTATTTTTTCTATTTTTTTGTTCCTCTTCTTCTTTCTGAGAGAAAATGGGGCTTAAAAGGGTGTAAAGGATTATTTCGTTCCTGATAGTTATTTCTTTAACTGGCGGATAGGAGCATGCTCTGGATCGGAATTGTGGGGAGTACTGCCTGATCATTTCTACCAACTTAAAGCCCCAATTAGTATTCTTTTTATGTTATGCAGAAGTATCCTTTTAGATAATTGACATAATCTACATTACTAACCCGTTGTGTGTATTTTGGTGTTCCTTCCTATCCCCCCACTTTTTGTTTTCAAACCCCCTAATATATATTGTAATACATACAATAGCTAATGAAAAATGAAAATTCTATAGGGTTGGTCTTTTAAGCCCGCTTCAAGCTAGGATGATCAATCGACCTGTCTTGGGGTAAGGGGCTTCCTCCACTTTTACTTTTTTTTGTTTACTTATCCTTAACGCTTGTACATAGTAAATGAGACTTAATCCACGTTTACTGCGAATTTAGAAGGTGTTTTCTTTCACTCATATATAACTATCTAATTTCTTTTATTAACCTAAAGAGTAAATGTAAATAAATGAATAAAAAAATGAGAATTTCTATTCAAGTTCTTTTTTTTCTAGAACGAAAAGCTTAGGTTTTAGCGAATCGCACGTAGAGATATTGATAAAACACATAAAGTTAATGGTATTTCATAACTAATCGATTGAGCAGCAGCTCG